>OZ010705.1:6250225-6466318 GCA_963932265.1 Thymelicus lineola | reverse complement strand
ACCGTTGCCCCACATTCCGTTTCATGGCTTTAAGGACCGTAATGGCGTGTACCGTGTCGAGATTTTAATTGGCAAAACGTGCATTGCGTACGGCCGCGGTTCACGCTATTACGTGCTATAATGTTGTTGAGTAACTGACACCTTAATATTATTCGCGCGTTAAATTTTGCATGTGGGCCGAACTGTTTTGTTTATCTGTTGTCGATCTGTAATTTTTGTTATCTGTGTTATCATATTTGCCTCGCTTAAATGTTTTATTCAATAGCTACTCCATATTTTGATAATAACTAATATAAATTTGGTGACCATCATAATGTTATATTGAGAAGCTTCCTTTTATTAAACATTATTGTTTTTCTGCTTATTCTTGGGCTATTATAAATGGGACTTTAAGTATATAAATCCTTTGTCATGATTAAACATAGCCGACGTGCGAATTTAAATCCTGCAACAATTTCTAAAAATAACATTAGTCCATTTGAGCGATTGAGTGATTTCGGAATGAAAGATATATTCATTGTCAGTAATACTGTTGGCCATTATAAACGCAGATTATAGAACAAAAGGATTATATTATACATAATCTGTGATGCGTACTTATATAAGTATAATTAGTACATTTTATAAAAATACAAAAATATCTTTATTTATCGGACAACAAAGATCCTTTTATTATTAAGAGACTTAAAAACTATGTTAGTATAATGCTCAAATAAAGAATATAGCCACTGACTTAACAATTCAATAATTCATGTACTTGCCTGATTTTATGGATCATAACTTTAATTTTGAAAGTATACACATTAGCTTAAAAGCAAACAGTAAGTATATTAAACATACATTCGCTTTTATTTATTTTTTTAATTAACATGATGGAAAGCAAAAGTAAAGGCTTCGCAAGACCACTCCGTAACAAACAGAGTTCATTATTGACACTTGACAGTCCCAACAAAATGGCCACAGACATGCGGATTGCATTACAAGCGTTGCCAAATTTGCCGCCAAATGTACAGGTCAATGACTTCAAAGTTTGTAAATATTGACATTTAAAACAAAAGTTTACGAAATTGTCTATGAGCGATGGAGATGAATTTTTTAACAAATGTTATGATTTGAACTTTAAGTCACGCATTGATCCTATTACGACCAATTAAAGTACTTACGCAGTACGTAATATACATATAAAGTCAAAAAGTACGGCAATTAAATAAACAGTAGGTACTTAGGTATAATTACAAAATCTTATGGCCAAAAACATTAGAAGTCTGTGTGTGTACGTTTCGTCATAGAGTATTGAAAAGATTTAGATAAATAATCAAATATGTGAAAAACTATAGCAGAAAGATATTAGAAAATCTTAATTCAAGATAGATGCTTCTTATATCAAAAAATATTATATTATAATATTTGTGCCCATTAGAAAAAAAAGTTAAAACGTGCTATTCTAAAAGCCATTGAAGTATAATGTCATAGAACAGACATCTTGAACAAAACATGTGTCCCGCCCGGGAGGTTCGATTTTCAAAATTAAGCCCGAGTTCTCCTTTCAAAATCTAAAGAATCCATTGATAAGTGAAGTCTATTGGCGCCAATTCATTGGGACATACATCGTGTTCGCGATGTTGGTTCTTTATGCTAACAATATTACTTCAATGCTACAGGCTGATGTTTTTTACTTCGCAGAAATAGGAAAAGAGAGAGAGATAAAATGGGGTAAAAATGCAATTTGCAAATGCTGAACTTAGCAAGAAAAGCGTGGGTGAACTAAGTAAAGCAATAAGCCCTGACCCGAAGTGACCCGAGCCCTTTACTTCCTCACTGCGCCGGCGCAGACTGGAGCGACATCTTGTGGTTGGTTATGACAGCCCGCGGTCAGAGAAATCGCTGTTTCTAAAGTAAATCTTAATTAATTACGGATTTTTATGAAAAGTAGCGAATGGTGTGCAAACTGTATTACATATCACGAATAACAAATAGTTGTTTTTTTTTAATAATGTGTTATCGTCTTCCGTAAGGTTGCCTGGATGAGATCGCTGCTTTAGCGATACGGTCGCCTTTTGTATATCGTACCTTGTTTTATCACTGTGTATTTATTTCTGATGTACGAATAAAGAATATTTAAATTTGTGTTCGTTGTTCATTTGATTAAGAGATTAACTAAATCGAATTAAATCCATAATCGAAGTTGTTATAAAAAAAATCGACATCATAATTACGTTTGTAAAATGCCTATCTACGGACAGAATGAGAGTTTCGCCAGTGGAAGAGTTCAATCAATTGAACAGATACCATGCAATCTTACTTGACAATTTTATTTGTAAACCAGACATCTTGTTATTGTTAAATATTTTCATATTTTCATAATGATTAAGATAATTATATTCTTTGTAGTCAACATAAATAACATAATTTATGCTGGCATTTGAGTCCCATATACCAAAATTAATTAATTAAGTAATAGCTTATATATTAGTTAAGTAATAGCTTATTTATTACTTGTCACAATTAGTACTGCCCTCTTAACGTAACGTCTGAACTAGCCTTTGGAAATATGAATATTCATGTTCTGTTATGTATTCTGTGATATGTTAAAAATGCAGTAAGCCACTAAAGTTTGCACGATATTAAGTAATATGACTTGAGAAAATAATAAACCGTGTAAAATATGCTAAACTGGTTTAATTGCGTAAACTAACAATACAAAGAAAATCTTTAAAATATGTTTTTCCTTACAATCCTAAGTCCGAGAAAATATTGGAACCCACCCTTCTAGAAAAAAATATTTAAACACAATATGTGTAATTGATATATGTTTAGTTGAAAAAAATAAAAATGTTACCCAAAGCTTACTGTAGTAAGAAAATGAAAATTGCAGACATTTCTGACGGGTAGGTACAGTCACCTGCAGAGAAAATTAAACAATCTGTCTATTAAAACTGTTTGACAGATGGGTTACTTTTCTCTGCAGGGGACCGTACATGAGTGGAAACAAACAGACAAAGCATTCTAAAAATTCGTGTTACAGGAATTGTGTTGATAAATTAACAAAATCTTCCATGTACAGACACCGAACAGTTACAATTTTATTATAGGTAATATAGTTTATTTTTTAATTTGTAGGGGAATCACCTACGTAAAAAAACATGCAACGGAGAACAGTTACTAAAATAAGCGATATTTTCGAAGATGCACTATGTTAAGTTTATTTGATTTTTGGCTATAATAATAATACAAAACAGGCTTATCTATAATTTTTTATTAACATCAAACGGCTTCAAAAAACATTGTCTACAGAACTTGTATAACTAGATAGGATAACTAGCTAGTATTATGCGGAATTAATTAATACGTGTATGCGAATTTATAATTTATGATCCTTTTTTTGTTCATCTATATTGTTTGTTTGTATGTCACCGTAACCGTTATAAAGTTTATATTGAAATAATATAATAAAATTGTAAATGGTCGATGTCTGTAGCAGATATTTAGAAAATAATAATATGAATCTGCAACAGAGGCTATAACAACCATTTTTTTTCAGTATCTTTATGTATTTGGACGCGAATCACGCAAAAACTACTGGACAAAATTGGATGCAGTTTTCACAATTGTATTGATGAAGTTTGAGTTAAAACTGGTGATTTTTTGTTGCTTTAGAGTATGAATCACTTTGGAAAACAATTCAGAAGTACTAACCATGACACAAATCGAAGGCACTCGGATTCAATTTCCAGTCGAAGTATATTTTTAACCGACTTCAAAAAAAAGCATGGTCTCAATTCGACTGAATTTTTTTATGTTTGTTATCTCAGAACTTTGAGCCTCAGAACTGGGTGAACCGATTTTGATGATTCTTTTTTTAATCGAAAGCTTGTGCTTGTCGTGTAGTTTCACATAAATTTGAGCTAGATTTGACAATGGCATCATGTCAAAAGCATGTAAGTAGTGCGCGATAAATGGACGATTACTCAATATCACGCCAACCGATTTCGATGATTCTTTTTTTATTGGATGTACTTCATTTGAAGTCGGTTCTTTTTGTTAAAATTTTAGATTATTGTATAACAGAATAATAATGTCTCATTTGTGTTAGTTCATATTTCCCCCACAAAGAACACGAGTGTGGATTTGTAAATATGTAAACCTTTATTGACTTGATTGTTGATTTTATTTATAAACATAGTAACTTAATGCCTTTATTTATTTATTTATTTACTAAAACCTATAAACCTATAAACTAGATCACAATGGGCGGTCTTAATGCCTCATGGCATTCTCCACCAGTCAACCCTGGGCGATAAGCTAAAAGTTGCGGTAGGTGCTACAAAAAATAAAATAAAAATTAAATTTAAATATTAAATATGTCTTTAAACAAGAGTATTTTTACTAAATAAATATCTTTTCAATCGAAAAAAACCTACATCAATACGACACCGTCTATAAAACAACTTAGAATAAAATCTATTATTAACTAAAACCTAACAGACAGTTAATTTATCAAGTCACGCTGCTAATGAAATCATCCTAATTATAAAACAGAAGACAATATTTATGATATCACGACAACTCGCTAACTTCCCCGTTAGGTTTGTCATTTCACGGATTGTTTATGTCATAATTAAAATTTGCGTCACATAAAAATTTTTATTTCTCCGAAAGATTTTATCTGAAGTCCAAAAATGTGTCATGGGTCATCGTAATAAGGAAATGCTGGTACATTATAACTTTTTTCATTAGTACCTACTAGGGCTTCCATCGAATATTCGAATATTCGAATAATTCGAATAATAAATTGGCTCGAATATTCGAATACAAGAACTGCAATATTCGAATATTCGATCAATTTCTACAACACTTAACTCAACACCAAATTCGGATTCCAATGTGCACAAAATAGTCAAAATACAATTTTCAAGCTTGCGCCGTGGCGCGTGACCTTCAGAATGTCGTTTTGGGCGGTGAGAGTGCGCAATTCTTTAAAATATGGAAGGGTTCGGACTTCGGGAATATCCGGGAAACCTGGTGACAAGGAGCTATACTGATGATGAAGCCAAGGGCTATTTAACAGAACTCCTGAGGGAATAGTCCCATGAAGTTAAAACTTGGCATGCCTGTAAAGTTCCGCTGGTGTTGTTATAATATGCTGACACTGCTGGACATAGGACTCCACTATCTTGCACCACTCTGACCGGTCCTGAGCCTTCTGAATCTAGCGGATGCCCGCTGGCTTCTTCAGGTCGTCAGTCCACCTGGTCGTGGGGCGTCCTATGCTCCTTTTCCGAGACGTGGGCGCCATTCTAGGATCTTGCTTCCCCAACGGTTATCGGTCCTTCGGTTAATCGAAAACAGCTTATAAACGTGGCTCAGAATTCTTGAAGAACAGAGTCACCACACTTCTGCCCCACGCTTCCGGGGTTGCTCCAGTGTTGATGACGAAATCGGATAGTTTTTGGAGCACCACTAGAAGGGGTTTTCCTTCAGCTCTTAGAAGCTCGGTTGTGATTCCGTCATCTCCCGGTGCCTTGTTGTTTTTAAGCTATTCCCTCATAGAGGTTGGAGACTGCACACATAGTTCTCGTCGATCCCTCATAAGACCGAGAGTTTGTTCTGAGAGAACCTGAGATCTACCACTAGAGTAGGTCTTGAAATATCTAGCCTACCTCGTGGACAATTGTTACCATCCTGGTGTTAAACTCGTCCACTCACGTGCACGATTCTAGGCACGCAAAACGGTTTTGCAGATCAAGTTGAAAGTTTTCGGATCCCTGGATTTGGAATAATTTGGATAGGTGTTGGGCGAAGCGTAAATTTCATCAGGCGTGACCGTTCCAGCTTCAGGTCGATATTTAATGTGCCTCTTACAAGATGGTGATCGCTTCCGGTTTTAAATCTGCTGATCACAGAGACATCATTAAATATGTGCCGTTTGTCTGCCAGAATGAAGTTTATCTCGCTTTTCGTGGAACCATCAGGACTTATCCAAGTCCACCTGCGTTGCGGCTTTTTTCTGAAGAAGGAGTTCATCATGAAGAGACCTTCCTTCTCCAAAACTTAGGCGTCGATTGATATAACTTTGTTGTGGTGTGTATATCTGTAGTTGATTGATATTATGTGTGTTTATTGATTATTTTAGATATTTTATTTGATTTAAATCCTGAAATTTCCTTAATTTTCATTTAACACGAACAAAATCAAAATATTGTACTTGCAAATCACTCCTAAGTTTAATGAAGACGTGATTATTAAAGTTTTTTTTTTATATTCGAATAATATTCGAATATTCGAATAGTTCCCAAAAAAAAATCGAATATTCGAATATCAATTTTATCGAATATTTGGAAGCCCTAGTACCTACCTAATACTCATTTTGCATTAAGGAAATGTTTGTAACGTAAGCATCTATATAGATGTTTCGCTCTAAGTATAAACTTTTAGTATTTCCCCAAATTACTAATCAGGGATATGTGCTGTGTAATATTTTGTTGCTATAAAAAACAAAAGCACAAAATCATACCCATGCGCTCACACACTTTAACCTCAAAAACTAGTCAAAATTGCTTCTTTTGATATAATCTCAATTAAAATTAAAAAAAAAACGCTCTCCCCTACTATATCCGTAATGCAAGCATTTTAAATTCGTTTAAAAAATTAGTAAAAGCCCACTATCTCCAGAATTAATCGCTTTCCTTTCTTATCCCTTTTCCCTTCTTCCATATTTTTGTCATCTATAATTTTAAGTCTGTGTTTTGATTCTAAATTGTTATAGTTTCCTTAATTCTACTCGGCACCTTACCTCATCTTATCTAAATATGTATATACAGCATTCCGCATCTTAAGGTTGTCTGGAAGAGATCGCTGTGTAGCGATAAAGGTCGTAGCTGACTTATACGACACCGCTCCCATCCAACCGAAGTATGAGAATTCAAATATAAACCTAAAATCGTGCTCTGTAGGTACAACTATTGAGTGGCAAGGTTGCGGTTAGCTTGCTTCCCGCGCGCGGGCTGCTAATTTTTGTTGTTACTGTAAAGTGCACCTACAGAGCACGATTTTAAGTTTATATTTGAATTCTCATACTTCGGTTGGATGGGAGCGGTGTCGTATAAGTCAGCTACGACCTTAAGACCGCCTTTTCTATTCTATATACTTGCCTACATTACATAGTTTTTTTCCTATTTTTGGTGAGCAATAAAGAGTTAAATATATAAATAAATAAATATACTTCCCATAGTTTGATTTATAATAAACATAACCTAAGTCACCATTCATACAAAAGAAAAACTAGGTAAATCAAAATAGGTTCATCCGTTTGGGAGCTACGATGCCACAGACAGACATACAGATACACAGAGACGTCAAACTTATAACACATCTCTTTTTTCGTCGTGTTAAGAACATCGTAATAATATAAAGTATAAAATTAAAATTTATTCCAGTAGGTAATATTCGATTTTAATAAAGAGAGAAGTTAATAATGCCCACCGGAATATTGAATCTTAATTCATGAATTTGAATTAAAATCAATACCATTGTTACATTATCTACACAGCTGAGTCATTTCCTTAGAGTCCCGGAGAGTTCGCGACCCCGGTAAGATTACGTGCGATGTCATAACCATGCCTTCGATTAAGGATGTGGTGATCTGTAACTCAACAGAAAAATATCCGAAACTATTATTATATATTCGTGTTTGGAATTATTTTGAGCATGTATTTAAGAAGGAACATAGCCAAACTACATATACTTCGTTTTTTAACCGACTTCGAAAAAGGAGGAGATATTCAATTCGACTGTATTTTTTATGTTTGTTACCTTCGAGCTTTCAACTAGGTGAACCGATTTTGATGATTCTTTTTTAATCGAAAGCTGGTGCTTGTGTGGTGGGACCACCTTAAATTTGAGCGAGATTCCGAGTCAATAATCTTCCATCTTCTATAATTCACTTTTTTTATTTTTTTAATAATTATTTATTTAAATTTATGTCACCTCTTAAATTAAGTAACAAAGGGTAAAACTTAATGCCTAATGGCATTGTGCACCAGTCAACCCTGGGTGGATGAGGAAAGAGCTGATAGTAGGTGTTAAAACAAGAAGAAAAAGAGAAAAAAAAGAACACAAAACAAAAGTTTGTGTAATGGAAATAATGCATCATAAAAATGTACATACAAAAATGTACATGTACATGTAAATATATGTACATGTGTGTATTATATGTACTTCAGATTAAATCAGGATAGATGCCACCACAGTAAATCGAGTGAATCATCGGGATTAAATTAGATAGATATCTTCATCTTTTCTTTCTTTATCCATATCCATAATATAATCATTTATCTATACCATCCTTGGCATCGATAATTCTCGATATTACCCTATTTGCGTTGATTGATTATTCTCTAAGGCGATTTAACGGTTGTGTGAGGTCGATAGCCCGTGAAATAACATCGGGACGCTAAAACTTGACATGACACTTACTTTATGAAGATAGATAGTCCTATGAGTCAATGGTTACGAAAGATAGAGATAAGATTTTTGAGAAGCGAAACTTTGTGTTAATGACATATTTTGGGTGACAGTAGTAGTTAAGATTCTTGATTTAATATGTTATCGTTAGATAGATAGCTATCGTTAATTTTTTATCGTTGTTGTTTTTGGTTCAATGTCTTGTCTGCTGTTTTTTTCTGTTTTGTTTTCAAATTTGTGTACCTACTAATTGTATACGATCATGAATATCGTTTGTGAACTTAATAAATAATCATTACCAAAAAAATACAGAATTCGCAAATATCGCCAAATTATGACAGAGTAGTGATGTTTTTACGTTACATCAGTTATAACCAATATTTTTTGGAAATAACTGAAAATCTTCTTAATTTTTTGAAGTTGGTAAATAAAAAAATTAACTTTATCTACCATAAAAACACAGTAAAACATTACCTTGACTCAATAAAGTAATGATTGCGGAACTAAATAAAAGTCGGATGGAAAGGCTTGAGTGGCGTTGCAGAGGTCAATCGCACCTTACTCTCGATAACCTTTTAGTCCTGACATTGGTTGGTGTTGATTGATTTCGCTTCATTTTTGCTCTATTCATCGCATCTGTGAATACACTGCACAGAGTAGCTTCACTACAGACGTTCTGTCCACGTGAAACTGTAAAGGCTCATAAAAAATGAACAATAAAGAATAACACAAAATATCCTAATATTCTAAGTTTTAACGCATTGTTTTATAGTTAGACAAAGTAAGCGGTAAAACAAAGTAAACTTGCTAGAAAAGTTTAATTTCTTTAAGACGTATTGTGGCGTTGCATGAAATGATTTTATTAAACTATTGATTGGCAGACTAGGTTATTCGGTATGTTATAGATATCAGAGGTCAAAGGCAACTCATTGAACTCACAATATTTAACAACGGTCTCTCTGTATTTTTTAGTCTGTGCACAAATAACAGGGTCATTAACCTGACCATGGTGAAAAGACGAATTAAGTTTTTGTATATTATATTTTAACAAACATAAAGGTTAAACATGTATAAACAAGTACCTACTTATGTTGCGTTTGAATGCTACAGATTATCGTAAAAATATTATTTATGTTTGTCCTTAATTATAATTTTTCATGGATAAGATTTAAATGACGTGTTACCTCATTACATTACGTTACATTTAATCATTATTATAATTTAATTACAGTATCAGTCATTACAATTTAATTACATTTCAGTGATGACTGATGACTGATTGGTGATGACCAACACAAAAAATTACTACCCTGCTGGGCTCTGGTTTCCACTCACTATGAGGCGTATAGACCACCACTATCACACCACTAAGGATTAAGAGATAAAATTAAGAATAAGTTTGCATATATTTTTCATCAAATTCCGAAACTATTTCCACTTCAACCAAGTCAGTTTCAAGTTGAAAAGTTGAGTAAAAACCACTACAGTATTAAGTCGACAAGATAACTTAAACCCTTTGCAATATTGAGTTATTATTCAACAAATTGATTGCTTCTTCAGATAGTGTATTCAAGTGTGAACTTTGGTATAATAAGCTTAAAATATCAGTCTTGTTAAATACTCTTAAGTGCTCCTTGACCACATGGTAATTCGTAAGGCGAGGCAAATTCATCTAACGATAATAATTTCGATCTTTTCAAGTAGTTATATTACCAATTACCATGGACAATAACTTGCTTTTTTTGAGCTACTTAATAAAACTGTTAATGAATCGACAACGCATAACTTAGACTTACGGTCCAACTCAGAGTCACTAACGGTTACTTTAATCGCTCCTTAGTGAAGAATCACCATACAAATTCTGTACTAAGGAACGATTTATGTAACCTTTAGAAACTCTGCGTTGGGACCTCAGACTATTGGACCCAATAGTATGAAACTTTGTACAGAGGTTTCACATGTAGTGTGAGTGAGCACTAAGATAGTATTTTTGTCAATTCATATTCTGAAGAGGTAAAACGGGGAGCAAAAGTTTCCTTCAGTGTAAAAATACGTCAAAGGAGAACCCCAATTTTCGGCCTCGAACCATATGTAATCTGTGCTAGAACATCGGACTAGACAAGAGTAAACTATGTACCAAAAAAATCGTCTTATTTATAAGATAAACATATTTAAATCTTAGCTTCAGCTGATCTTGCCAAATGAACTAAATAATGCAAAAAAGTTTTCACAGTATTTACCTCATTACATACGATTTTATAATCGATTGAATCGATTGATATTGATCGATAATGGAACATAATAATATATTTTATGTATTATTTATTGATTATAATTATAATATTAATTTATTTTTTACATATTTTCGTATTCCATATTATAAATCAAAATTATGTAATATATTATAATTACCATTTAATCGTTACGCTTATTTTATTAAATTACATTTCGAATATTTTGACATCGATTTATCGACTGACAACAAAGATGATGTAATCCCTAATAATGTCATTTTGGTAACCATAGTATTTATAAATAACACCACTGTATTGTCATAGTTCTCATCGATCTTTCATCTTTCTACGCGTGTTTTGTATATTTTTACTATCAAATATTTTCAGCGTATTTGGAGTCCTATTTACTATTGAAACTCATCGACACGCACACAGTGATTTTAATTTTCTATTGTGTTCGCTTTCGTACTTGTGTTTTGGTGAATGTGTTTCGCAGTTTCGCTACAATTTTTTGTAAACCAATACTATATGAATATGGACTCCATAATCGCCTGTTTTCTGACTGACAAAGGTTCAGAATAAGTCCTGAACACTGGATAACGTACCCTATACATCTTTAGAAGATCAGGAAGTTGCTGTGGCCATACTTACAATGAGTATATTATGGTATCTTGATTGGGCAAGGTACTAACGAAATATAGCGCCTCCTGCACAACTACACGAAATATTAATATATTATAATAATAACTAATAAAATCTCTTGAAATATGCAATAGCTTTTATTATACAACCTTTTTATGACATTCGTTTTGGGTGAAAACCATTGAAGTAAGTAGTAGATAGTACAATAGACACCCGCCAACTTAGTTTTAGCCATTAAACTCGTATTATATTTATCTCTCGTGTTATACTAAACTCGTATTATATTATTGTATTTATAGTAAGTGTAACATACATATTAAATAGCACTGTGACACGAGTATGACATAATCATAACCTATAATTAAGGTGATTCATTCTAGGATTTCCTTAGTTGGCCATTGCTGGCAGCCGTGAAAATTGGAGAAATTGAACCTTTTGCAATAATCTAATTGACAGTCAATTTCCAGTCTTGTCTACTTAGGCCTGAGTTTCTATGGAAACTGGGGTTCTCCTTTACGTGAAAATTGAAACTTGAAAGTAACTATTATAATCTTGAATTACTAATGAAAAGTAGGTACAAGAGTTTTTCACTTTGATACCCAAAAAACATTGATGTATAATGTCATAGAACAGACATTTCGAACAAAATGTGTGTCCCGCCCGGGAGGTTCGATTTTCAAAATTGAGCCCCGATTCTCCTTTCAAAATCAAACAAATCCATTGAAGATTGAAGGCACATGGCGCCAATGCATTGGGACATACATGGTGTTCGCGGTGTCGGTTCTATACGCTCGTAATAATACTTCAATGCAAAAAATAGGTTAAAATAAGAGGTTTAAATTAATTAATTAATTTACAAAATTCGTTTATCCTAAGTAGGAAATTTCTTTTTTGAAATTCCAATACTTGGATGACGTCGTGGACGCTAGGTAGTAGCATGATAAATTGACAACTGGCTAGACAATCTTTAAATCGATCTCAATTTGTGCCGGCTCACTACCAGTTAAAGATTGTCGATGAGTTAGTTATTGTAGTTCACATTGTTATTCACAAGTTAGTACGTTATTTGGAAATATAGATTAAGTTGGCTGGATAGATCAAGTGTACTCGTCATGTTTGCAGTTTGACTTGATGCAGTTTGAATTGATGTCATACGAGTATACCGGACTGTAGGTTTGTGCCCGAAAAACCCTCTAAACTAATTATCAAGTTAACGAATTAGGTATATCATTAGAAGCATTTGACCATCACACTGACTTCAATATAGCAACCTATAGACGTTATAAAGACACGGATAGAATGACCTGTAAGGTTGTTGGGTATTAAAATAATATCATGCAACTCAATATTTTGTAACAAACTTCGTCATTAGCACAGTAACTCGTTTAAATGTGATGTGAATGATGTTTATGTCAAGACTACGTAAATCTGTCTTGTAGAGTGAACGGGAGCGTTTATCTTGAATCTTGATCTATGAACGGTTTTAGAGCATATACTGTTGCTTATAAAAAGAAACCGAGGTAGACTGAATAGGCGAAATGCAAAAATTCAAATATCTGCCTTTTCTTCTTCCTTCTACCCTTTTCTAGCCATTTGGGTGGGGGGTATAATTTGAAATTTTGTTTAAAAACCATGTTTGTTTTCAAACATTTTTTATTAAATCAATTGGATTATCTAAAGCTCATGTTCTCCGCTATTGTCTAATAATAGCCAAATAAAGTTAGATAATGTTCATATAAAAATTATAATGTATTAAGTAAATCAATCGATTAAAAATATAACGTGTTATAAATCATTACAAATATATTTGTTGCACAGTTCAACTAGTATTATACTAATTTTAAGATTAATGATAATCCTAATTTCAAAATCATTTGACTGTGTTATTCAATAACATATATTAAGTGCCGTATTTCAACCAATTAGGTAAAAGACGACATGAGTGACAAGTTACCTTATGACAACAAGTTACCTTATTACAACATCTTACCTTATTATTAAGGGAGTGTGTGGAGAAGAAGGAGCAGAGAAGAACTGCCGCTGACAGCCAGTGGGCCGATACGGGTGGTATCGTCTCCATGGTGAAACTGAGAACAAAATATATTATGTTTAATATAATATGCCAGAATAAAAATTCACACTTTCACAATAAAAATATAATATTACATCGACGCTTGAAAGGAAAAATTGACTAAGCGACATTGAGCTAACTTTACAGGAGAGTAGTTTTAAGTTGGAATTTTTAGAAAAAAAATATATTTTTTTTGTAATCCTCCTACCGACGTTATTCTTACTGTTTTGGAATCCTTATTTTATCATCTATATTGTGGCATATAAAATAACTTTCTAAAAATTCAACTTTAAACTGCTCTCCTGTAAAGTTAATGCACACATAGGGGAGTTTGACGTATCTGTGTGTCTGTGTATCTGTGGATATTTATGTCTGTCTGTGGCATCGTAGCTCCCAAACGGATGAACCGATTTTGATCTAGTTTTTCTGTTTGAAAGGTGACTTATATTAATCGAGAGTTGTTAGCTATGTTTAATCTAAATAAAACTCTTAGTGGTTTTTAAAAAAATAATTTAAGATTATTAAAGTAATTAGATAATTTCTACTTCAGCAGGGTCAACAAGGATCATTACGAGCTCAGCTAAAATGAAATAAATACAGCACCAATCACTTCGTCTTATTAACGTCGAACTGTTACAGTCTGTATTAACTCGACGGCATAACAATGATAGCTACAAAAAATTCTCTGGAATACAAAACAGTCGGAAATGAAGCTTCATACGCATTTGATGCATAATTACATGAAACACTCTGTATTACGTCCATACTTTAGTCGTCGGAAGTAATATAGTGCCAAATTGATTTGACCTTCGAATGTATTGGGCAAGTGGTAAGAATTTTAAATAGTTAAAGTACATTGAAGTATAATGTCATAGAACAGACATCTCGAACAAACTGTGTTCCCGCCCGGGAGGTTCCATTTTCAAAATTGAGCCCCCGTTCTCCTTTCAAAATCGAACGAATCCATTGAAGGTTGAAACCACGTGGTGCCAATGCATTGGGACATACGAGTACATGGTGTTCGCGGTGGCGGTTCTATACACTAGTAATAATACTTCAATGGTAAAGTATGATCAGTTTGGATGAATATTGGCTTCAATCCATTAATGATCTACTGAGTACGGGTCTCATCAGTTGAGGATGCAGGCGTAGAGCAAACCTCATCACACTGCTCTAATACGGTGCAGAGGGTTTTTTTCGCTTATTTTCCTCCTGATAATGCAGAGGTTAATGGCCGACCCAACTGTCGGAAATTTTCATGCCGTTTCAAGGTCAAATTTTAATCGTATGATGACAGCCGGGACCAACGGCTTTTCGTGCTCTTCGAAGCACAGAAGCGCTCAAGATTTTTGACAATAGAGATGAATTTTGTATTTGTTTTTTATGTGAATAAAATAGCAGATGAATCTAATGGTAAGTGGTCCCGTAGCAATATACATCAATGACGCCAAAGGCGATGAGAAGAGGCAAGAAAAAAGTAAGAAAAAGTAAGTGAATATTGTTGTTTTTCTTCTCCTTGATAAATTACTTCACTGAAACATTCTTAAAACAAAGTTAAGAAACTTTCAGTGGCCACATAATATTGTACTTACTCTGTTTACGTCGAGTTCTATTTAGTAAACTACACAGTCTATTTAACTTTATTTTGTAACGAGTAACCGCCCTCGCTTTGCTTCGGTTTTCTTTATTTTTTACACCTTGGGTTACAATAGGTTATTGGAG
The DNA here is from genome assembly GCA_963932265.1 of Thymelicus lineola. Classification (NCBI taxonomy): domain Eukaryota; kingdom Metazoa; phylum Arthropoda; class Insecta; order Lepidoptera; family Hesperiidae; genus Thymelicus; species Thymelicus lineola. The sequence goes on along the minus strand of OZ010705.1, from coordinate 6,451,186 downwards.
TTTTATTAAGGATCCCTAATTTTTTTGAAAATGTAATATAGCCTATGTTACTCGGGGATAGTGTAGCTTTCCAACAGTGTAAGAATTTTTCAAATCGGTTCAGTAGTTTCGGAGCCTATTCAATGCAAACAATGAAATCTTTCCTCTTTATTATTAGTACAGATTTAAAAATAAAGCAGACACAAAATGATAACAATTGAAAGACGACTAAACATTCCAAAGCTAATTTCTGTTCACCATTAATTTTAAAATTTAAACAAATTTTTAAATAAACATATATTATTATACAGTTCTAATAAGCAATTTACTTTTATCATTACTGTAAGTTGCCAGCCTATTTAAGGTTACAAGTATATTTCTATAAAGTATTATTATAAAAACTAAGATATTAAATAATTTAATTTAACACGCTGACAAATTAATTATTTGAATCGTTATTTAATATGTTTCCGTTATTTATCGAAGGCAATTTACAAAATAACGCTAATATTTATATGTATTTTTATACCGATTATGCTAAGTAATAAAACCGTTTAAGTGAGCGTGAAATCATTGAATTGCCTCTGCGGATGTACGTATATCCGCAAACATACAGACGGGAAAACAACTTATCTATTAGGAGTTTCTTTCGCATTAAAATTACTAGGCCACTATAACAACAAAACTACTATAAATGAGAAAATTTTAAAAATAAAATGGATAAGCTAGATTAATATATTTTATTTTGGTTTTTTTCATTGAAGTATAATGTCATAGAGCAGACATCTCGAACAAAATGTGTGTCCCGCCCGGGTGGTTCAATTTTCAAAATTAAGCCCCGGTTCTCCTTTCAAAATAGAACGAATCCATTGAAGATGGAAGCCACGTGGCGCCAATGCATTGGGACATACATGGTGTTAGCGGTGTTGGTTCTATACGCTAGTAATAATACTTTAATGGGTTTTTTTAGATTTTTTGTTTGTGAGGATGTATGGGTGTTTTAAGTGTAATCCTTTCACGCAAAAACTACTAACTGCACAATTTCACAGTTATTGTTGATCTGGAATAACATGCAGATGCAGGGCACATAAAGACAACAAAAGCAAAGCTGCGGATAGTACCTACGCTATATGCTGCTTCTTTTAAATATATTTCAGCTTTTAAACTAAAAAAGAAATAAGATAAGCAATATTAAATGTATCATAACTAATGAAAATAAACTACATAACCCTCGCAAAAGGACATGAAAATAAACCAAACGTTGGCAACCCTAAATCTCTATCTAAAATTAAAAAAAAAAAACAAAAACCATAGACTAAAAATCTCGCATCAACAAAACAAACAGCGAATGGCGGGGTCGTCGAACGTTGCACAAAGGACATCGTCGTTTCCAAGAACTCGGGGAGAAAATATTAATAAACCTCTACGTCGCGTGCCTGTTTCCGTGTTCGGTAAGGCTGCCAATACCTCAAGGGGTACAATAAAGACTATAAAGAGTAAATATTGGGTCGAATATACCATCGAAATGTTTATTATTTTCAAACAGCAAAGTTCTTTCTATGTAATGAAGATAGCGTAGATAACTAAGATAATGAGCTTGCAGTGCCAACATAACCTGCCCTTAGACATCTGTGGCAAATCTCGAATAGAACTATTGCAAGGACTGTAGTGAGTTACTAGATCCATTTGGTAAGTTGACGGTTCATGATAGTCTCAGAAACAGCTTAACTGATTTGGATGCTGTTCATTGATCGGATTAAGTTTTCGACTATGAGCCATAATGCAAAAGTTTTGGGAATCAAGGGTGGTTTATGAGAATAAATATCTGCAGTTGTCAACCCTAGTATGCGTAAGAATGAACGAAGTTTACAGGGGGTATTCCGTAAAGTTGAAGCCTCAGGCATAGGCCACTTTTCATTGACGACACGACAAAGATATCGTATCGTTTATACACGCAAACTTCCTTATGCGAGTGCGTGTCAGAGAAAGGTAGTTATATTTGCTGCCACATCAGTAGATGTTACAGTAAACAAAATAAATAATGCTACCACTCATAGCCACACTAGGATTCCCTGTGTCGTGGGTAGACAACACAAAGACAAGGACACACACACTCAGACCAAGACCAGAAACTTAAACTACACATATTCTATGAATCTATAAACACATTTTTCATTTTCATTTTCATCATTAAAATTTCCCCCTCGCTGGGAATCTTACCCAGAACCGGGCAGAGTGGTCCAGCATCGTAACTATTACGTCACACGGGTCGTCAAATATGTCGGATCGGATGTTATAGTGTTATAGAATGTTTTAAAACATTTTAAAAATTATATTTGCAGTGTAGCACCACTGGAAGCTGCATCGTTGTCGAGTCGTTCAATAAAAAAGCAGCCCTAGTAACATTCGTTGTAATCGCGCCGCGGAATGACATGCAAAGGAAATTTATAAACAGCCACATTCATCTCTTTCCGATGCTAATAGCCTGTTTACTTGACTGTGCTGTGAGTACCTGGATATAATTAATTGGTAGTAGTTATTGGGGTTTTTCAGTATCCAACAAATACAAAATATTTTTTATGACTTTTCCTATTTACAAATTGATACTACTGCTACTCTCTCTCTTCATATTTTCAGCTTTATTCTGTTGTAGTCATTAGTGGCTGATAGTTACAATAAAATCCAATAGATGGCATTATAACCGTATTACCATTGTACCTACTAGTGACTATTTTCAATTCAGGGGTTCTATTGCAACCGAGACACAATATGTGTTGTAACAAAAATATTTGATATTAGCGCTTTGCCCGCGACTGCTCGCGTTTTCTGAGATAACAAGTACCATATTTAGATATGTCTTATTCCAGATCATTGTTTATCTGTATGCAAAATTTCAGGAAAGTACATTGAAAAACAAATTGAAGATTAAATCCAAGGCCACAAACGAGCACACTTTTTTATGTGTTAAGGATAGCAACAATGCCATCATCCTCTGCCACCTATGGACATCTGTGACAAAACGCACCCTCAGTGGAAAAAAGGCATAAGTCGTCTTACGTTGAATTTTAGTTATTAATATGATTGGAAAGAGGAACCAAAGCTGCATATGCTCAATTTTTTTCAAATTTTTACTTGATGATATTGTGCAAGAAATTGTAATGTAAATTCCTTTGACTACTTACTGATATTTTAACAGTTTTTTGCTTTCCTGTAAAATTGCAATTTTAAACTTATGCCTTTTTTCCACTGAACGTGCGAAATATCGAATACTCTAGGAGAGACTGTAGTCGATTAGTAGTTCCAGTTAGTTATTCGGTAGTTAAACGACTGTTAAAGTCAGGACTGCTTTAGGTTAGTAATTACCACCGATTCTGTTAGTAAATACACTACTAATTGAGAAACATTAGAATTATTCAAACAACCAATACCATTACCATTCACACAACAAGTCAATAAAATATAGTTGTGTTAATGGCTTGTGTGAATCACTGCCGTATTAATGACGTGTGTTAATTGTATGTGTAATATGTGTTAGTGTTTACAGCACTGAATGAATTAAACACAATGGCGGAGTACCGGAAAGATACGTTACATAATTATTTCTGAGTGTTACGTCAATCACACATTTGCGCTAATTGTATTTAATCACGTGTGATAACTTCATCACCAACACCTGTTCGTTATCATGTAAATGGTCATTACCAACATAGTTTTGAATGGAGTTGATTCTGTAATAAATAATTAAAGAAAAACTAAAAGCATGCTCTTATCAGTAGCATAATAGATTCTACACAAAATAAACGTGCTATTTCTCTATATGTGCCCTTTAGAAAAACTACCACTTATTTAATAACCAGAAAACCTATACGAGGCATTGAAGTATTATTACTAGCGTACAGAACCGACACCGCGAACACCATGAATGTCCCAATGCATTGGCGCCACGTGCCTTCAATCTTCAATGGAGTCGTTCGATTTTGAAAGGAGAACCGGGGCTCAATTTTGAAAATTGAACCTCCCGGGCGGGACACATTTTGTTCGAGATGTCTGTTCTATGACACTATACTTCAATGATACGAGGTTGCTATGGCATCAAAATCAAATCTTTTATCAAGCAAGATAAATTGACCGATGATTAAATATAATTCAGGTTTTACCTGCATTATAAATCAGGCACCAGGAGGCCTGCCCAATTACAGTTAAAGATGGCAATATCTTATGTAATATTTTCAGTACAATTTATTTATTGTTATAAACCGGTAGTATTGGTTATTTATCATTACTTTTTGATCTTAAAATAAAATGAGTGGTAACAAATCTAAAATTTCTTGTACAGTAACTAAAGAAGAAATGAAATTGAGGAAAATGTTAATTTGTAATTCAAATTAATTTTGTGAATTCTATGTATGATTAACCAAGATATCCAGACTGATTTAGAGTACCTTCACTTAGTAGTTAATGTATAGTATATTAGTGTTACATTACGACAATATTGTTGATACTTAACCAAATTAGTACAAAAAGTATGTTTGTTGGTCGTATATCAAAAACATCGCTCTATGTAGCTTTTGTTAGATAAACACAAATAACTGAATATTAAAAATAATATGTTTAATATGGAGAAGCATTATTAGCGTACATATTCATAAGTAATAGGTAGTAAAAATTTACTCATTTCAGTTGGGCCTAATAACTCACAAAATAATATCCTCAGGAGTCCTATTAGGTTCCTCATAATGAAGAAAAAGTAAAAAAAAATTTTTGATCAAAAATATCCAATTACATAAAAATAAACTTGACAAGTGCGAGTTAAATTCGCTTGGACAGGGTGCCGTACGTTTACAGTTATTTTTCTATTTTATTTTTTTTAGCACTTTTTTAAACCATAGACTTCGTATAGGTTTTCCAGTAATATATAATTAAAGAAGTATTTTCTGTATTTTTCTTAAAATTCTAGCCTCAGTAGTTACGGAGAGAATAATTTTTAAAGTATCCACTGTAGAATTATAAAACAAAAATATTTCATATCCTTACATTAATCCCTTTCATTTGACATGTCACACAATACGATTTACAATCAGTTATATTTTAATTTTGATTTCGTTAAAGAATTTTGGTTTCAAATTCATTTGTTTTCTTTATACCTTCGTCTTTAGGTCACAAAGTAGCACAATAATAATTATCAAACAACTCATTTGGTTCAGTAGTTTCGGAGCAATTTGGCTGTGAAGGACGATCGCCCAGACACACGAGTGATCCTATAAGGGTTCCGTTTTTATTTTATTCGTTCGGACCCCAAAAATCAGCGTAGGTACGTTACATAATAATTTTCATTACCATAATTGGACGTAGTTTCAGAAAAACGTTCCAATCCACAATCATAACATTTTGAGAAAATCGAGTTTTAAGTTTAACCCTGTATTTACTTCATCAAATTACTTTAGTTTAATCTTCAAGCTTTGATAACCTGTAGATATTAAGCGTTTTAAAGTTTTTAATTAACCTTACTTGCAAGTATTAACTCAATTTCGACATAAATGTGTATTGGAACGTTTTTCATAAACTACGTCCAATTTACACCGGCAAAGACGTAACGGGAGTTGCGTGTATTGTTTGTGTTACCGTTACCTCCTGGTGGTTTGAATGGGTCAAGTTGTTTGGCCAGCGGGGTTTTACGTTCTACGACCGTGACAGGACCGGACAAGAAGCTTTTTTTGTAAACAGCCATATTAAGTTACCGTCAGGGGCATATGTTCCCAAATTCTTGCCCAGGAAAGACGGGGTGATCTAGGATAAGCCTTCTTTGTTCTGCCACTGCCCTAAGGTTGACTGGCAGAGAATGCTTTTAGCATTAAGTCCGCCTTTTGTATCTTTTAATTTTAAGGTGCAATAAAGAATAAATAAATAAATAAATAAGCATTTTATTACAAAAGTTGGTACGTATTGGGTAAGCATAAAAAAGCAGCAGTCGACATCTGTGACGTAGTCATATCATGACGTCACTACTCACTAGTGTGTGAACCGAATTGTCAACTCATGAAACTAATGAAAGCAATTTAAGAAATTAATGAAATCACAGTAATTCTGTAGAAAAATACACAACGAAGTTGTTTTTTTATCATCTTGCGATCTCGGTTTTTATTATTTCCCTGCAACATTATCTAATATATAAAAATCTCATGTCACGGTGTGTGTTGTCGTATTCCTCCGAAATGGCTCGGTCAATTTTATTATGAATTTTTTGTGCATATTTGGTAGATGTGATAATAGGTAGTATATTTAATACCGCTAGGTGATTAGGGTTCCCATGGGATCGGGATTTAGGGGGAAATGCTGTCACGCAAACGAAGTCACGGGCACAGCTAAAGGTATTAGAAATTACTTTTAATTCGATGTCAACACAAGCCGACTATCTATGAATTTCTAGTTTGTTAAGTTATTCGGCAAAATCCACGAGAAGCATAAACTAACGCAATGATAGTATCACTCAAAACATTTGGTTTATTCGCCTTGAAACGGGAATTGACACCGATTTATTTTATTACCGAGTCATACGTTTTGGTGTAATAAATAATATTTTAAATGTCGAGTCGATGTACAGTCGGCCACATACTTAAAAATAAGGCATTTTTTCAATTGATTTTAAATGAAATATTCATGAAATATCATTGTAATGTCCATTGTCCATGGGGCTCGTTTGCACGTTTGTAAACTTACATAATAAGAACTTAAAAAAAAGGCACCGACTACAAAAGTGACTGTAAAGTCAGTTTTACCGACGAGTGGGCACATCTCTAATTTTTATGGTTAATATTTTTTTTATAATCTGACATTTTGAAACCGTGTAGCTCTTGATTGTATCTTGTTATCAAATATCTTAAAAGCATTAGTCATAACCTCGAGATCAATTGATCTTGATTTAAGGATTTATTAGCATCCGAGTAAGATCAATCTTAAGCATAAATTAAACTCCAATCGTACCAAATTTTGCATTCCCGGACAATTCTGTCAAAGATTTAAATGTCAATATCATCTAGCCACGGAATTGACACATCGGTATACGTCATTGATGCGTTTTTCATCACTGATTAAATTATTGATGACGTAATGGTTGGTCATTGATGTGAGTTACGAGACAAATAAAAGGCAATACAATACATATTGTCAGTTGGGTCGTTTAGGGTTACCAACTGTCTGGATTAATCTGGACATGTCTGGATCTTTTTTCCGGCTTTTGTCCTGTTTTTTGAGGCTCGATGTTGTCGAACTTTTATAAAGAAGATCACCGCCACTTTTGAATGTTTTAATAAAAGCGTGAATCAAAGGGCAAATTTTTTGTACAAAAAAATATTCTGACTTTTTTAGAAATGTCCGGATTATTATAACACCTAACTGTCCGGACTTTTGGAATTGTGTGTTGGTAACTCTAGTCGTGTGAAACGGCTTACGAAAGGTATTTTGCGAAACGAATGTCCGCAACAGATGGGCAGCTTGACCGTCGAATTTTATTTGTTTGAAAATCATATCCTCGTCGCATTAATTTTATTTCCAAATATGATCATGTACCTACCATTGTACATATATAGGATATAATCTTATAGATATTATAAATGTGAAATTTTGTGAAGATATTCTGATGTTTGATATAGAAAATTAGTTGGATTATAATTATCTTTGTTGTACGTTCCTCAGACGTTTATAATAAAATTATGTTTGTGATTTCGTTTTGTGAAACCTTATTATCGAGGCATAACTCTACAACACAATGTCTAATCCAAGGGCGGTTCCCAGTAAAGTATATAAGTTTAATAGTTTTAGTACCTATGTTTTCGTTGTTCACATTCTGTGCCCCCTCTTATACATCTTTATATTAGAAATTGATAAAAACACAAACTATCCAACCAAACCCAATTTAATTTTCAACCCACTAGGGTATTGATAACTTAGCCTATAAAAACTGTTTTCAACACCATTCTACCACGAAACAGTTAACGAATTTTACACCTTATTCGTCAGTAGATAAGTTCGAAAAACGCTTTGATGTCCAGTCGACATTTCCTTAATTGAAAGATTCGACAACTTCATTCGGTGACGAAGATAACATCTTCATTATGCACTCAAGTAAACGGCACTTCACCATCATGATTACTTCTGAAGATAACAAGTCATTGACTTTAATCGATACACGCAACTTCATTGATGTCAATAGTTAATGGGTAAGTCAAACTGACGTTAAATGAAAAGTACCCGAATGACCGAGCTTTGCTTGGTTTAGTATTGCTTAACAACATAGTGTTGCTACTCGCCAATAGATGTCAGGAAATGTCTAATGTAGCAGTTTTTCATTGCCAGAAAACACGGATAAAATGACATTTTCTAAAATTGAATCCTAGCTAAATCAATTTATCGCCCCCGAAACCCTTACATAAAAAATTTCATATTTAATAACTTTAAAACTTCCAACCCTTATTTTAACCCTAAGGGGATGAATTTCGAAAAAATCGTCCTTAGATGATATCTCCTTAGCATAATCAATCTCATTGCCAAACATCTTAATCGGTTCCGTAGTTTCTGAGATTTTTTGTTTAATCAGTGGTAATAATGACCAAGATAATTAAGTCTAATAGGTAAATTGTACATTTTGCATTATTATTATAATTAAAATTAGAAGAAAAATTAATCTATCTATTTTTCCTTCATTTTACTTCATATTTCGTTATAGGTATCTATTAATTATACAATGAAATATAGATGTTTCACATCTACCAGATGTCCTTCGATGGCCTATTTTTTTTCGTGTAGATACTCAATAAAAGCTTGCTAAGCTTAATTTCCTCCGAAGTTGAGTACGGCTCTAGTATTGTTAAATTAAATTGGCTTCAACCCATTAGTAGCCCACTACTGGGCACGGGTCTCTCCTCTTGAGGAGGCCTAGTGCATACTCCACCACGCTGCTCCGGTGCGGATTGGTGGAGGGATTAGTGGCCAACCCGAGTGTCGGAAGTTTTCAAACCACCTGAGGCCTCCGACATAGCTTAACGACTGTTATCTTATGATAACAACCGGGACCGACGGCTTTACGTGCCCTCCGAAGCACGGAAACGCTCAAGAATTTTTTGCCACTAACGGTCACCCATTCAACTACCGACCGCGCCCGCTGTTGCTTAACTTTGTCAATCACTAAAGATCGACACAAGCCGCTGGGCTATGAGCGCTATAAATTAATTAATTAAATTACTTACACGTAACTATGAAAACGGGTTTTAATTGCATTGTATTGGTACCTGATGCTATGCAGTGATTGTGACCTATATTATACATTATACATGACAAACGAATCTAGGGCTTGAAGTCCACGTGATGGTATGCACTATAGTCTTTACAGTCCATTGACTGTCTGTCTTAAGCTATTAGCAGACTTTGCACGTCTACTTGAACATTAAGCAAAATTCTCAGGTATGTATATTAGGTATATTTGATCACGATATTTAACATCACCAAAGCAAGTGATTTCTTTTAAGCAGAATACTTGAATTTTTAGGCATCATCGGACAAAATTCCTCAAGTTGATAAATATGTAGGGAGTCTTTATAGTAAACAATAAAAACGAAGAGAGTCTTATCGAGAGTTTATTGCAAGTAACTCAAGTTACTTCATAACAATATGCTTATTTCTAGCCTTAGGATACACTAATTATAAATATGGTAAAGACTGAAAATCCGTGTAGCAGTTTTGAAATTACTGCGTTCAAGTAATTTTACTGACCCGCCAATTTAAACTTAAACTTCCGATGAGAGTTCTAATCATTGTGTTTTGAAATTTATCTATACTAATATTATAAAGAGGTTTGATTGTTTGTTTGCATTGAGCTCCAAAACTACCGAACCGATTTGAAAATTTCTTTCGCTGTTGGAAAGCTACACTATCGCCGGGTGACTTACGCTATACTATACTATGAAAAAAATTAGGGATCCAAAAATGTAACCAAAGTGTAAAAAATAAAGAAAACGGTTACTCGTGATAAAATAAATTTTAATTAGAACTTCCTATTAACACATAATTTCAATGGAATCTACTTGCATGATATAGAAGTAACGTGACTTGGACTTGCACACCAAAACGTGACTTAGTACAACAATTATGTCACTAAGAATATCTTATTAAAGCTATCTAAATGATTTATTACCTATCTCGAGCCCTCAGTTCACAGACCATGGTATTTTATAGTAAAATGCTAAGCGAGGCGTTCCTCTTCACCTCATTCGTGGCTTTACTGCCCCTGACCTCCAATCTAAGCCATTTTGCTGGTATGACGGAACTGTCATAGTATCAACGTTTGACGATATTATTTTATTTATTTATTTATTTCTTCCAAACTTACACCAACATTACAGGCAAAGCGTTAGCGTAATTAACAAAAATAAATTGTATTATTAACATTAAAAATAAGAATATAATTTTTATGTCAATACCTATTACTTAATAAATTAGAACTCCTATTAATTTTTGATGCAAAAAGGCTCGTAAAATAAAACGATCCTAATATATTTGGTTGAAAGTGCTGAAATATGTCAAAACGTAAAAAAGTGAATTCAACTATTGGCAGTAAAGATAATCAAACTCTTACCAAAAATAACCGACTTCAACGAAATAGCATTTCATAAAGACCACTCTGGAACCAGTCTGGAAGCATGGCATTTTAAATGAAATAAAAATCTTCCAAAACGTTTGAAAATTACAGAGGTAAGAAACTAAAAAAAATATTAAAAACCTCTTTTTTTGAAGTCGCTTAGAACTGATATAGGTACCCACTGTTACTAAGCCTTTGAACTATTTTTTCTGATTCAAGAGCGGATTAAATGGAAAAATAATAATAAAAATACCGGACTATAGTTACTCGCTGGAGGTTGTTAAAGCACCTTATAATATCTGGCGGATCGAATCGCCCCGGGATGTTATTAGTTTTTTGACCCTTTGATAATTTTAAATGTTTACTTACACACCGTAGCTTCCCGTTATGCAATAATATCACTTTAATTCATGAAGTGTGCACTCGGGCGATATACATGTCAATATGGTTAAAGAACTAATGCTGCCCGCGACTTTGCCTGCATTTAAAGGGAGTATCCTGTGTATTATTTAAGATCTATCTGTGTGCTAAATATGAAAATCCATTCAATAGTTTTTGGATAAAAGAGTTACAAACAAAATCACAAACTTTCATATTTATTTGCTTTGGTTAACTTAACTCTGTCGGTAGTTGGATAAAGAAGTGCCTCAAATTCTTAAGCGTTTCGCAGACACAAAGGCACGTTAAGCCCTAGGTCCCGGTTGTTATTGTTGGATTTATATAATACAAAAATTAATACCCCTAACAAGGAGTCTTTGTTCTCCATTGTAACCTATAGGTTTGAACTGTTTATTTAACTCTACACACACCGCGTCACGGGATCTTGTAAGACGGACGTATACTTGCTTCCAAGTGAATATAAATAAATATATTTAATATTTATCATCATAGACAATATTTCATTTCCACCCAAACCTCCTATAGGTTATGGGCCCAGTATAAAATCAGTATAAAAAGTAATATAAAACAGTGTGAAAACAAAGTGTGAATTAGTGCAGTAAAGTGACAATACATTGCATATTTTAGTGGTAAAAGAAAACTTTGAAAAATGGAAAAAGGCAAACGTAACATTAAGCCCTTTGATGGTGAGAAGTATAGTGTATGGAAATTCCGAGTTCGCACATTACTTTCGGAATTGAACTTAACCAGCGTTATCGATGACGACATTCCTGCAACGCGATCCGCCGAGTGGGAAAAGAACGACAGGGCTGCCAAAAGTGTTTTAGTCGAATATTTAACCGATTCATATCTAAGTTTCGTTGATGAGAAGAGTACTGCAAAAGCTATATTCAAGCATTTTGATTCTATTTATGAACGAAAGAGTATCGCAACTCAATTGGCTTTGAGAAAACAGCTATTAGGGTTGAAACTAAAAGGAGATGTGCCATTATTAAAACATTTTTCTACATTTGATGATTTATTAACAGAATTATCATGTGCTGGAGCCAAATTAGATGAAACAGATAAAGTTGCTCATTTGCTACTTACTCTCCCAAATACGTACAACGGTGTTGTTACTGCAATTGAAACACTTTCAGAAGATAATTTAACTCTAGCATTTGTGAAGACAAGGCTATTAGACCATGAAGTGAAACTGAAAAATGAAAGCAGTGATACAACTCTGAAAGTACTTCATGTCGAACAAAATTATAAAAAGAAGAGATATGAACAGTCAAAACAAGGCCAAAACCACTCACAACAAAACTACCCCAAAAGAAAATTATTTACAAGAACAAATAAATCAAAACACATAAATTGTCATCACTGTGGTCGTAAAGGACATAAAAAACAGGATTGCTTCTATTTTAAAAGAACGAATGAAGGCAATGTACCTCAAAGAACAAGACAAGTTCAAACTATTGCCTTGCAAGAGGCATCAACATCAAATTTTTCAGATTTTTCAGGATTTGCATTTATGACTGGCGAATACCAGTTGAATAATGATGACTCATTGACATTTTTGTTAGACTCTGGAGCATCAGATCATCTTATTAATAAAGATGACATATTTACCTCATACGAGGACTTAAATCCGCCCCTAAAAATTTCTATTGCTAAAAATAATCATTTTATTTCAGCAACTAAAAGAGGAACTGTACATGTAATCAGTAATACAGGAGTTCAAGGAGTACTGAGCAACGTTTTATTTTGTAAGGAAGTGCCATATAATCTCCTATCGGTGTCAAAGATGCAACAAGCTGGATTTACGGTAACTTTCGATGAAAGAGGCACTCATATTACAAAGAGAGGTAAAACAATCATGGAAGGTAAGCGACTGAATAATTTGTTTGCTGTAGAATTTAAAATACCCTCAATAAAAGGTGAGTCCATTTCCCAAACATGTCATATTAACACAAATAACTATGAATTATGGCATCAACGCTTAGGACATATTAGTAAAGCTAAATTCCTAGAACTAAAAAGCCATAAAATGATAGATGACATTAATGAAATATTTACAGTATCTCCAAATGATAAATTGTGTGAAGCATGTATAAATGGGAAGCAGACTCGCCTGCCTTTTAACAAAGTAAAGGACAAGAGTTACATAAAGCGCCCTCTTTTTATAGTGCATTCAGATGTTTGTGGCCCTATAACCCCTGCAACTGTCGACAATAGAAATTATTTTGTTTTATTTGTTGATGATTTTACACATTATTGTGTTGTGTATCTGTTAACTTACAAATCAGAAGTGTTCTCAGCATTTAAAGACTATGTAGCTAAAAGTGAAGCAAAATTCAATTTAAAAATAGTAAACCTTTACACTGATAACGGTGGCGAATATTTATCTATCGAAATGAAAAACTATTGCAAAGAAAAAGGAATAAGCTATCACTTAACGGTACCTAGAACCCCACAGTTAAATGGTGTAGCTGAACGTATGGTTCGAACGATAACAGAAAAAGCTCGTGCTATGTTAAATGGTTCTAAAATGGATCAAAGTTTCTGGAGAAATGCAGTTTTAACTGCAGTTCATTTAATAAATATTACGCCAACAAGAGCTTTAGGTCAATTTAAAACACCATATGAAATGTGGCATGATAGGAAACCGAGTATTAAAAAATCTCAGAGTTTTTGGTTCAACTGTGTATGTTCATAACAAAGCCAGTAAAAACAAATTTGACAACAGGTCATGGAAAGGAATACTGGTAGGTTATGAACCCAATGGTTATAAAGTATGGAACACAGAATGCGAAAAATATGAAACTGTAAGGGACGTTGTTATTGATGAGACTAATTTCAGCGAATCCAGGCCTACACAAAGACCTGAAGGGAGTAATACTAAATATTCCCAAGACAAAACTGATAATGACTTAATAATGAAATCAGTGTCTAGTAAGTCTCATAGTACAAGTCCAAAATCAGATAACTTTAAATCTGATGAATGCAGTATAAGTAAAATTCGTAGAATCGGTAATGATGAAATGCCGAGTGAACCTGAATTTGAATCTGAGAATAATTTGAACAAAAATCAGGACAAACCTGATGAATCATTCAATTCGCGAAGGAGTGATAGACTCAAAACTCGTACACCAATATCATATAATGAAAATAATTTTGATATCTATAGCGCTATATCAACCACAAATACCATACCTAAATCATTAAATGAAATAAAAACTTTAAATGATAGGGATCAATGGGAAAAAGCAGTAAGCGATGAACTTAATTTTCTTGAAAAGAATAATACTTGGACTTTACTACCAAAACCAAGTAATAAAAATATTGTTGACTGTAAGTAGATATTTTCAGTTAAAATTGACGGTTTCGGTTAGAAAAAATATTTAATGAGCAAATTTTAAATGATGGATTTAAAAGACATTAAATTGTTCTTAGGTATTACAGTAAACAGGTACAAAGACAAAATTACTTTAGACCAGAGTTCTTATATTAAAACAATTTTGAATAAATTTAATATGAGTGAGTGCAACCCTATTGACACTCCGACCGAATTAAAGTTAAACTATGAAGCTTTGAACTCTGATAAGACGTATGACGCACCATGTCGACACCTCATAGGTTATTTGATGTATGTTATGCTTTGTACGCGTCCGGACTTAAGTACCTGCGTGAATATTCTAAGTCGATACACGAATAAGAATAACAAAGAATTGTGGTTTTGTTTAAAACGAGTTCTAAGATATATTAAAGGCACAGTTGATTTGAAGTTAACATATAGGAAAAAGAATTACAGTAATATTCTATGTGGATATGTAGATTCCGATTGGGGTGGCCATGATTATAACGATAGGAAAAGCACAACTGGGTATGTGTTTAAACTATTTGACCAATGTACCATAACATGGTGTACAAAGAGACAGACATCAGTAGCTGCCTCATCTACTGAAGCTGAGTATATGGCTTTGTATGAAGCTGTTAAGGAAGCATTATGGCTTAAGTCTCTCGCAGAAAGTATTAACTTAAACTTAACTACGCCCATTGTTTTATATGAAGATAATAACGGCTGCATTAGCATTGCTAATAATCCAACAAGTCATAAAAGATCTAAACACATTGATATAAAATATCATTTCTCAAGAGAGCAGGTCGAGAAAAATGTAGTAAAATTAAACTATATCTCCACAGGTGACCAGTTGGCAGATTTGTTGACAAAGCCGTTACCACCGGTGACTTTTCTAAAGCTAAGAAAAGGATTGGGCTTAGAATAAGTTTTAGTTTTAAGTACAATTTCATTAAGATATAATGAAATGGTCTGATTAGGTTTTTCTGGGTTTTCCCTAATCCACATAGCAACAAATGTTGGACCATTATTGTACAGCTTTCCCAGATCACACTTGGAAGTAATATATGATCTGTCATTTTCATAAGTTGGTACTTAATTTATTATGTTGAACTGTAAACCAGATATTGAATTGTAAACCAACGGTTAGTTAAAAGTTAAGGATTAATTTTTGAGGGGGCGTGTTGGATTTATATAATACAAAAATTAATACCCCTAACAAGGAGTCTTTGTTCTCCATTGTAACCTATAGGTTTGAACTGTTTATTTAACTCTACACACACCGCGTCACGGGATCTTGTAAGACGGACGTATACTTGCTTCCAAGTGAATATAAATAAATATATTTAATATTTATCATCATAGACAATATTTCATTTCCACCCAAACCTCCTATAGTTATCGATAAATAGCGATAAACCTACGCGTGACATAAAAACTTCTACTAACCTTTCATTAAGATGTTTACTTAGTAAGCTTGCATCCATAACACAAGGAATGCAACTAAAATTATCTAAGAACGCATTAATGATAGCTGCCATTTATTAATATGAACCAACCTTGTACGTACGTCTTTAAGCAAAATGGAATAATTATTTAATTGACATGAATAGTTGGATACTTACGAACAAAGGATTTTGGCAAAATTTGTTAAAAATCCCTATTCGTATTGTATCGTATTCGTATTGACGTTATTTATAAATCATATTAAACGTTATCATCTAGTAAAAATCCCATCACATCATAATTTATGCAAAATTGAATAAAAAAATAAGGCGTCGAATCAATGTTATATGAAGATGGCAAAATCTACACTGACGTTAAGTGATGTGACGGCATGAAACCACTTATAAAACCATAATAATCGATACATTACTATAATCGAAACTTAAAATAAAAATGAATTTATTTTATTTCTTTCTTTGTGTTTAACAATTAAACAATTTAATTTTTTTCTCTTCTATAAGAACATGACCAAAAGTGTTTATTACGATAATCTCTAACCGCAGCCATTTGAACTGATTAAAATACGGTTAGAATATTCATTATTCAACCGAAACCCAAATTTCATACGCTGGATGCGGCGCGGACGAATTAACGGTGAGTTTTTTAGGACAAAAATATTTTATTATAGTCGTAAATACATAATTATTGAGCGTATAGGTATGGTAAAGTAACTTAAGTAGCTCAATGGAGGCAGTATCATTCCAGTTACTTGTGGATATCTAAATGTTTCGGTTTTTAGAATTTACAATTTAATTATTGAATCGATTAGAAAGTATTACAATTTTGAATCGATTTGTTGCAAAAATTGGTTCTTTCGTGAATCGATTTTTTTTGTACATCTCTAGTGTCACTGCGATGACAAACGACAAATATGCATTCTTAGTTCGTGGGGACTAATTTATGTGAAGTTTTTTTTTAAATTAATGAACTATGTACCTGTGTATACATACGTGTACACTTGTGTAAGTATGTGTTGTAGAGTGTATACACATACAACATGTAATTTATACCACTTGACATAGGGGCAGAATGACGATTGCACTTTCCATAATTAAAATAAACATATCAAGTTTATAATGTGAGGAAGAAAACATGATACTGCCCGAAGGGATAATTTTTAATCTAATCTTATTTCTGCAATAATTTCACTGCATTTTTTGAATCACCAATTTATTTTAATGTCAGACAACTTAATTTAAATATTTTTTAACAAATTAGGTACTTCATTTAAAAAGTACACTTGATTGGGTATGATTATAATATTAAAAAGTGTGAAATGACAGTTATCTTAATTTTATCCAGAATTTATTATCATCCGATTCTTGTACAGAAAAAGCCGCTTTTTAAAGATATTTTATAGATGGTAAAAAACAATTTTATTTAGTTTTCAATTCAATTTAGTTTTCAAGTATAATGAACTCATTGAATATTAAACATCAAAAAAAACTATAAAATTAATATTCAAAACAGAATAATACATGGCGCTATATCTGAATCGCGTGATCAAAATTATTGATAGATTAAAATAAAAATTCCATTTTAAAACAATTAGAGTCATTTCCTAACATGGATGCTAGGTACCTATCTTACTCGAGGATTATGGATAGATATTGAGAATATTGAGAAGACACTATCTACTTTCCGATACAGATTCCAAATTCGAACTGTTTGAAAATTTACAAGTGTTTTCTTAACTTTCGTAAAATTACCGAATGGACAAAGAAAGTTCCGCTTTAGATTCCGAGCACAAAAATTGTAAGGCTACAGAATGTATTATATTCAATGGAACATGTGAAAACAATACGTGTGCTGAATCTGTAATAGTTATTTAGTTATCGTTCAAACACTCTCGATTTTCTTCTTGTTTAATACATTTCTTAGTACCAAGCTGGTAAGCATAGATATTAATAATACCAATAAACGGGAACAAAACCGAGGAACTCTCTACCTATTGAGTCACCCGTTACACCCTATGTGTAAGACTTTGTGTGACACAACAGGATTAAATCCCATTGAGTAACAATCTTACATATCGCTACAAAAATCCTGTTAATAGAATACAAGATTAATTTCAGATTGCTACTGAAATTACTTTAAGCTCATGATTGATGTTTGAAGGACGCGCTAGCCAGACATGTGAAAATCATGAACACATCATCATGCTGTGATACATAAATGACCTATAGGATGGGTGCACTAATAGGTGACATAGATTAAAAGTCAAGAATTGTTATTCCCTTAAATTGAAGTATAATATAGAACAGACATCTCGAACAAAACGTGTGTCCCCCCCGGGAGGTTCCATTTTTAAAATTGAGCCCCGGTTCTCCTTTCAAAATCAAACGAATCTGTAATATTCCTAGTTTAGGGTTTATTTCGGGATATAAATAGGAAAGCGTATTTAACTTTTCAGCTTTAATAATAGAATGACAATCCGGTTGACATATTGCAAATACATTTCCTTCTTCCTTCTATATGGCCATATACTACAATCCCTCACACTAAATTTCTACAAAATTATAAACAAAACTAAGCTACTAAAATAAATCAATTATAAACAAAACTAAGCTGCTAAAATAAATCATTCCAGAATCCATTGAAGAATGAAGCCACATAGCGCCAATGCATTGAGACATACATGGTGTTCGCGGTGTCGGTTCTATACGCTAGTAATAATACTTCAATGGTCCCTTATAATAAATATAACGCAAGAATATATACCTAATTGTGTTTCTCTACCTATTTATTTATTGAAATAAATTATTTTACTTATCCCTTTACACCACTACACCGTCACGTCGCTGATATATGGAAACTTACCTGAAAAAAGAAAAGAAAAGAAAAATTAAAAATATGTTTACTAAACCATTAAATAAGGAATTTAAATTCCTTTAAATGAAGAACGAGACAATAGTGCAACTATAATGTTAAAAAGCAAAGCAAGCAAAGCAAAGCAACAACCCATAATTGTCCCACTGCTGGGCTCGGGGTCTCCTCTCACAATGTGAGGGGTACAGGCCATAGTCTACCACGCTGGCCAAGTGCGGATTGGTAGATAATGTTAATATCGACATCAATATCAATGACTATTTCAAGTTTTTATCGAGCCTAAGGAAAATCAAATTATGACGAATATCGTAGATGTTTTGGAACTTGTGGTTTTTAGAGAAACTATTTAAAAGATACTAAAGAAATCCTTGAAACATTTCTCAGTATACCCACAACCTTTACACCTGGAGTTTACTCGCCCACTCTTTACTAGAACGCACTCAGTGTGACGTAAATTATGAGTTTTCTTGAAATATGTGTCATCTTAAGGACAATTCCATGGGGAAATAGATGTATTAAATACAATAGAATCCATACTAATATTAATTTTGAATGGGCAATTCTTAAAATAGGTTTTTTCACTTGATTATAACTTAAAGTTATAAGTTAAACAATACACTTATTCTTAAACCAGCGACGTCAAGTTATTTCGGTTCGGGGACAATGCAAACAGTTATGAGATCGAAAATATTTATTTACCCGTCACCGGTTATTAAATACGATTTTCCTATTTATGTTCAGTTGGTCATTAATAAAATATTTTGTACCTATATCATAGACTAAAATTGTTAAGTATAATAATATTTATTATTATTTTCTTTGATATAATTATATTCAATGTGTATAAAATACTAACTGCTAGGCTTAAGTCTCACCAAAACAATGTAAGGAAGGTAGGAAAGGCCATATTACGCTCCCCAAGTGCGAATTCTTAAACTTGAGACTTCACACACCTTTGAGAATATTATGAATTCTCATAACTACACTGGTTTTCTCGCAATGTTTTCCATTCCGAACCTGTTCATTATCTAATACGCGAACAACTTCGTAATTACATCGCTTGAGAGAGATTAATTTTAAATAGACCGAAACATAAATAATAACGAGGCAAAAATGTAACTATGCCTCCTTGTAGTATTTTTTAACATTGAATTTTAATTGAGTGTAAGCAAAGTGTAAGTACAATATCTTTTGAACATTTTGATCGTATTTACATAAGTCACTTCACACAGCTTAATAACAGAGAGTATGTAAAGTACCGGTACCTTTTCATGAAAAAAAAACTATAGTAACATATTTTTTATGTAAAAAAACGTTGTATTACAAAAACGGTCCAACTATTTTTGAATCGATATTTTTTTATTCAGTAATTATTTCCGGTTACAAATTCCGATGTATTTCAACGACGATAACCATAGCAGAATCGTTGACAAATATTCGCGAAACAACGAAAACGTTACCAAAAACCGTTTCCCAACATTTAACGCGCGGCGAAATTGCTTTATAATTAGGTTTCCTCGCTTTCTAAACTGCTGTAACACTGCCCGAGATCATCTTGAGAAAAATTTTTTGATACAAATTTTTGTCTCCGGTCTGTTAGGACTGATTCCTATATTGTACTAATCTCATAATGAACAAATATCAAAATCACCTTTTCCCAAAATGACTGATTTTCTAAATGTCTTTGTTTTAGAATGCCGGAAACTCTTATTGTCTGACAGAAAAGGTACATTCGTGATATTAAGCCACTTGTTACGGATATCACTTTTTTCGATGGAATTTGCCAATTTTTGGTATGCCGCGTAATAATAAAATAATTAACAATAGAAAATGGAAAAAAAATTCAAACTCTTGCTAGAAAATGGTGTTTGATATACGGAACGTTAGTACCTAAGTAATATGTACTACAGTTTAATGAATATTGTTAACAGTTTACAGTAATGTGCTATATTGACATTATGACGTCACTGAAAATGTTTATATTACGTCATGACGACTATTATCTAGTTGAAATTCGACTACTCGTATTAATCGACTAATATTTTTAGTAATTACTCGATGAAAATTAATCGGCTTCAACTACAAACTGGAAGTTACAAATACATCTTCGCTTTGTTACAGTATAGTTACAAGACGTAGTTATAACCTCGAAGGCAGCTCCTAATGTTCCTAAGTGATTAGTGATATTAGTGAGGTTAGCCTAGCCACGAGAATTACTAGTCAAGTCATGATCCAGATTTAGAGAGAGTAAAAAGATTAAGAAGTCAATGAATATTATGTCGAAAAAAAATGTAGGTATTTTAATATGTATGTAAATAAAACAAATGACTGTAAATTTACTTTAACGCAGACAAATGAGCATAAAAGCATTGAAGTATTATTACTAGCGCATAGAACCGACGCCGCGAACACAATGTATGTCCCAATGCATTGGCGCCACGTGGCTTCAATGTTCAATGGATTCGTTCGATTTTGAAAGGAGAACCGCGCGGCGCTCAATTTTGAAAATCGAACCTCCCGGGCGGGACACACATTTTGTTCGAGATGTCTGTTCTATGACATTATACTTCAATGCATAAAAGCCATTTTATCCTAAGCTATTAACGATTTTATCCATTATCTTTGCGAAGGTTAAAACATTAAGACTCTAGCGCTCTGCACGTGGCTTTGCGCGCGGCTTTTCTCGCGTTTTCTGGAATGACAAGTACCCTAAATCTTTTTCCAAATCATGGTCTACCTCTGTGCTAAATTTAATGAAAATCCGTTCAGTAATTTTTGCGTGAAAGAGTAAAAAATATCCATACAAATTTTCACATTTTTAATCCAAGCTGTCCCGGTGAGCTTTGTACCGCCTAACAAATCAATGTCATGTAGGATTTTCCTCAAATGTTCAATACCTAAAGATGATGGTCGAATTATAATCGCTACTCATATGAGTACTACGCTACTATATAACCGTATGAACATTAGTGTCTCCCACGAGAAATGTGTGTCTGTAAACTAAACAGAGATTTCTTAACGAGATCAAAGCGAACTGGAGTCTCATTATTTTCACCTAAATTGACATTTGTAACATTTTTTTTTGTTTTGTGTAATAATGTCTTAATTAACACCTTCAGTATTAACTAACTTTAAAAATGTAGGTATACCTGTTTTAATTCTATTGTATTTATCTTTTTCTTTTTTATATGTTCAATCCAATGAGCATTTTTGAGAAAACGATATAACTTAATCGCTTATTTGTGATTAGTGGATAGTTGTTATTGGCCTATTAAGTGGTTTAATTGTAAGTTTTCATTGTATTGTAGTGGCTGTTACTATCACAAATAAATAAAATAAAAAATTGTAGAAATTAAATTCCATTTGATTAGAAACTCAACTAAGGGTAGGGTGTCCATGGGTTTAAGTCGTTGCGTCAAAGTTCAGGCCAGCCTTCACCGCACCAGCCACCAGTGTGTCATTGCTTAACGACAGTAATTACAGGACAAACAATAGTTTTGAAATGCACCGCGCGGTCGCACGATCTTTAGGACCATAAAATGTCGCTGCAGTATGACCACTAAAATTATTCAATTCTAAAGTGATTTAAAATGTTAAATATAAGCTTTATTGATGTACATTTGCCTTAATGAGATTGGTTGTAATTTGGTTAGATCAGAATTATAAAGATTTGAATTTAGAGAAAGAATGTTAGTTCCCGGATCTTTGTTTAAGGTTTTTGTTCTAACTTAGTTGGTACAGGGAGTATGAAGGAATGTAATGAAACGTTTTGATTTTTTTTTTGTTTTATTTTTATTACCAACAGACACCATTTCAAATATTACAAGCTAATATAATACTTTTGAAATATGTTTATTTTTTGTTTAAGTTTAGTATAATATAAAATAAAGTTATTTACAAAAATATATACATTTGTGTTTTTAAATGTCAGTAATTCCTAGATGCATTTGATGTAAGTATCTATATACACTATTAAACTGTTACATTTTATTATTACAGTAGGAACCAAATAGCGTTTTATTTGTACACGCAAATCAGATTATTTCATTTAATGTTATGAAATATTTATATTTAAATGTCACTTATAACTATGAAGAATTACAAGTGATCGCATAAGACGATAAATCTGCATACGACCAGTGCTACGACATCAGGCCATATTGGGGAACAACCTTGCTCTATTAACATTTGTTGGTTCCTCCACAGAAAGATAAGCTGATTGTGTCATATCCTTATGTAATCAATACTGAAACTATTTTTAAGCTTAGCATAATTATGCATCATTCCAATTTATTGTGAATAGCAAACAAAAAAACTTAATTATTATTATTAACACACATTATAGGTCCATTCCATTCGTGTGTAAACTTTTCGTTTGTCTTTCTTATCTACTCTCTGTTATAGGCCCGAGTTCAAATCCTGGCACGCACCTCTAGTTTTCTAATATTATGTTCGTATTACAAGTTAATTATCACTTGCTTTGGTGAAAGAAAACGTCGTAAGGAAACCTACACACCTGAGAATTGTCCTTAAAGTACTCAAAGGTGTGTAAAGCCTACCAATCCGTAACTTGGCCAGCGTGGTAGACTATGGCCTGTACCTCTCACATTGTGAAAGGAGACCCTTATGAGTTGTTACTTTGCTTTACTGTTATTTTTTTCTGCTTTTAAGGCTAAAACTATTTTCTTCATTACGTAAAATAACATGGCACCAAAATAATACCTATAGTAAAACCTGAATTACAATTGTTATAACTTTTTTTCCTTATCAATTAATCCCTTTTTACTAGTAACAACTACCTCTAAAAGAAAGCAGCATTTTAGTGGCCCCGACAAAAAGTAACGAAACATTGAAACAAAGGTTGGCCACAACCAACCGTGAATTATTCAACGGAGATCAAATTTAATAGTTTCACACTCAAAATTTATGTCACTGAACGTTTCTACAGAAAAAAGTATTTAACTAATTGACAATTTAAAAAGTAAATTCTGTATATCTAGTAACACTATCTAATCAAGTAGATATAGTGTTATACTCGTAGTGTAAGATGTTATTTTACTTTACTTAATATAATAATTTAATTTAGCTAAATGTTCCATTTTAGGAATCATAAAAAAAATTAAATATCTACCTAATTAAAGAAAAGCAGAACGTGAAAGGCAGTGATAGCCTAGCGGTTAGAACGTTGGTCTCCCGAACGCGGGGACCTGAATTCAAATCCTGGCATGCACCTCTAATTTTCAAATATTATGTGCGTATTAGAAGTTAATTATCACTTGGTTCGGTGAAAGAAAACATCGTGAGGAAATCTGCACACTGGAGAGTTCTCCATAAAGTTCTCAAAGGTGTGTGAAGTCTACCAATCTGCACTTGGACAGCGTGGTAGACTATGGCGTATACCCCTCACATTGTGAGAGGAGACCCCGAGCCCAGCAGTGGGACAATTGTGGATTGTTGCTATGCTATGCTATGCTAGAACGTGACACTTTAAAAATATCGAAGAATTGAAAACTTCATCCATTATTGGAAGCCGGTTTACAAAAGGAGACAAATTTTGTTTTGTACTGTATACAAAATGAACAAATTAACGTTTAAAACTATAGGTGTTGATTTCGATAATATCCGACATCATTAAATTATATTTTTTATGACCAAATTTTTTTTTGTCACGCTGAGATCTAAAGGTTGTGTCATTACAATCATTATAATTAATATACGTATTTATACCAATCCAACATTTCATTAACGTATTCCTAAATTATAAATGACCTTTATAAATTAATAATAGGGCATCCTTAATAAACAATATTTTTTAACATTTGAATATCATGTCGTTAGTTAATATTATTTACTGGTTATGGTTTGAGCAATACAAAGTATTAATTTCATTGTAATAGGTGAATAATTATGTGAATAAATTACATAAACACTATATAGTTTAGCATAGGATAAAGTCAACGACCTGTTTGTTGGTATGAAATTTGATATAAAAAATAAAGAAGAAGGAAATATAGTCTGTCGTTAGATAGACTTTTAATGACATAAGACTATCTAACGATATCAATCATTAACACATTCTGTTAATGCCTATCATATCACGGAAGCGATCAAGAAACATGTTGATGAAGACGTCGCGATTGACATGAGCCTTTGAAATCTTTGAGTCTCTTCTCTTTACGATCAAAATTACCCATCATACCTATCTCACTTTTCCCCTATTGGACTCAAGTTCCTTAATACACAAGGATTATAACCACAGTAGCGCTGGTTAACAAACTCTGCACATCTTTTAAAACATGATAGAAAACTCTTAGTTGAAGGTTTTCGCGTTTTGTTTCCATTCATCGAAGCAAATGATAATTAATTTTCTATTGGATTCGCACTCCACTCGTACCAATAACGAATTTTGAACCTCCTAAGCTATAACTATTCCAATATTTGTATAACGTAAACATTTTCAATGCTCATTGAAACAGCGTAAAACAAATTCAATGCGTAACAAATCAAGAGCGCATCAAAGCCGATGACAGACAAGCGTTTCATATTTCTTATAGTTACTCCATATTTAAGTCCATTGTCGTCGAGAAAGTTGCAGGCTTTTATATCTGTTAGCTACGGAGGCTGAGTACTCCACTTTGTGATGAGTGACCCGTCCCAATACATTTAGTATCGAAAGAAAGAAAGAAAGACATTTAATCAGAGGTATGAAATATATGAAATATTTCTCCCAGTAGGATGTTATCTGAGATACTTTTCATCCCTGGAAAAATATGAATTCACGCGTAGTAATGGAAGATTTGTTTAAAGGCTATAAAATAATGTTTTGATACTTTTGAAAATGCTTACAGTTTAATTAACAATAAATACTAACTAAGCGATAAAACGAGATTCATATTAAATTACTATAACGTTTGATAAAAATGGAGAGCAATTTCGGGTGTGGGAACATATTATTATAAGTAGATTTTTTGAAGCGATGCGTGGACAGGCATAGATTACAATTAAAATTAATACTATTATCAAGGTCCAATCACTGGTACCAATGGGAACAATGCTTATTACTTCAATGTTATGCATTTAGCGACGCGTGGGCTACGTATAACCAGGGCTGTCAACTTTAATTCATCATTTGACATTAAGATCTTAATAAATTACTGCAGCATTTGACCTCAGCACTAAAAACCGGTATGAACGAGTGTTGAGCTTGAGGCTTTTTAAAGGGCTGCTACAGCTAAGATTGATTGTGTTTTAATCATGCATTTTTTATTTATAAGGCCCCTCGATAAGTTTTGCTTTTTCTAAAACTTGGCTAGGTTGTTATAAAAAGCAATGTTCTGTGTATTTTTTCACTAAATTTTTCTCTCTGTTCCTTTTGTGTTTCGTTTTTGCTATTATTTTTTAACTAGGAAATCGCCCTCGCTTCGCTTTGGAAAAAATAGTAAAAAAAATGCTATAGCCTATATCACCCGGGGATAGTGTAGCTTCCCAACAGTGAAATAATTTTTCAAATCGGTTCAGTAGTTTCGGAGCCTATTCAATGCAAACAAATAATCAAATCTTTTCTCTTTATAATATTAATATAGATATAATATTAGTATAGATTAGACACTTCAGCCCAAGTTCTTGCAACTATTTATGAAACTAAAGAGTAAGTTACTCTTGGCAATTTAGTTGCTGTCCCTACTATCTTGAATATGCTAAGAACATCACTTTATATCATTTCAATATAATAATTATCTCTTACATAAACCATTAAATAAATTCTTAGGTATGATCGTAACTGGACTGGTATTAGCTATAAAACATAAATAATTAACCTTATATATAACTTATTACGTTATAATTATATTATTACGTGCGAAAATAATAATATTATTTAATAAATTATATAAACTTCTGGATCGTATCATAATAAATACCTCATTAACTTCCACTACAAATAAAAATAAAAATATAAGGCTTACGTGATACTTTAAGAAATAAGGTAATCAATGAAATAAATATGATTACAATAGTTGTTTAAATAAATAAAAATCCCGTAATCGACTTACAATTAATGCGTGATAATTTTTCTTCATTTCTTGAACCGTTTCTTTTACCCTCAGAGGCATTTCCTCTCATTATGTGCTGCAGCGACCCATTCCCCTTCAGCATGAGAGTCGAAGATAACAGGACTTTAGTGAGAAATACCCGAATTCCTCATACATATCGACGCTATAAAGAAAAAATTTACTAAGCGACATTGAGCTAACTTTAAGGACAGCAGTTTAAAGTTGAATTTTTAGAAAAGTTGTTGCATGTGCCACAATAATTATATATGATAAAATAAGGATTCATAAACAGTAAGAATAACGTCGGTAGGAGGATTACAAAAAAATGTATGATTTTTTTCTAAAAATTCCAACCAAAAATTGCTCTCCTGTAAAGTTAGCTCAGTGTCGCTTAGTCAATTTTTCCTTTCAAGCTACGATATAACCCTACAAGCTTCCGAAGAAAATGAGAAATATAAACTGTAAAGTAAAAAATAATAGTCTTATTATAATATCGCAATTGGCAACCCTGAGAGTAGGCAATAGGCTTTTGTGTGGAGGAGACTTTGAAACCAATTGTTGTTAAAGTGACTACACCACAAGTCTTTACGCAAATATATTTTATCTTTCATACAATATTTTAACTAAACTAAACTCGCTACAGTATAAAAATTGTTACATTTAAATAACATCATTACGTATGTACCTTTAATAAAATTGTAATTGATCGATGTCTGTATATGGAAGATTTTGAGAAAAACTATTAGGTACCCGTAGTAATTAAAGTAGTTATTTCAAGAAAGATTAACCTCCTTTACAACTTTTCCTAACTAACGGAACAGATCTCATAACGATGATTATTTGATTTTGTATCTTTTTCTAAATTGCTTTAAATAAAAAGGCACTATAAGATTGTTTACCAAATAAGACAATAAATTAGCAAATCGTAAAGACTGAAACATGAAACATTGAAAATCATATCCCGTTTTCAAATCCCAAGCTCATTGTTAACAGAATCAGCCAAGCCCAATCCCAAATAGTCTACAACACGAACATTACTCATTATCGATCATTATTCAGGCCAGCACTCGATCGATTGACGCTCAGTGATTATTTAGGCTAAGAGCGTAACGATCTATCAACCTAGGTCTAAATTCTCAACCTTTTATCGCGAGCCCTTGTGCCCAAACCTAAGCAGAGTTGCTATAAAGCCTTGATAGCATAGCCTTACGCTGAGTTACGCCCCAACTCAAAGTTACTAATGTGGGAATGGAAATAAATCGACGAAAATATTTAAGACTTTTAATAACTCCGTTAACAATTTAAATACCTTAAAACTTCACGACTTTGCACCTTCATATCAGCTCACGCCATCTTGCACTCATCTACTCACTTCCTTCGCTTCCGGTCCTTCCTTTCATTCATCCTACCATACATCACTCTCACATTCCTTCGTTCATTAACTTTATAATGACAAACAATCCTACACTAATGGATACATAAATCGCTCCTTAGTACAGAGTTTGTATAGTGATTCTTTACTAAGGAGTGACTGAGTGACCGTTAGTGACTGAGTTGGGTTAGAAATTTCAAGTACCTATTTGTATTTATTTTTTACTAGCTGACCCGGCGAACTTCGTATCACGTTATTTTCTAAAATTACTTTTTTTCTCAAATAAAAGTAGCCTAAGTTACTCCTTGTTACATCAGCTATCTGTCAGTGAAAGTCCCGTCAAAATCGGTCCAGCCATTTAAGGATTAGCCGAAACAAACAGACAGACAAAAATTGTAAAAAATGTTGTTTTGGTATACATACCGTGTATACATCCAAATGCACTGAGTTAAAAAGCGGTTATTTTAATATTACAAACAGACACTCCAATTTTATTTATTTGTATAGACTAGCACTCAGCCCGCGGCTTTGCTCACGTTTTCATGGTCTACCTGTGTGCTAAATTTCATCAGAATCCGTTTAGTAGTATTGTATTTGCGTTCTGTTGAGTCATTTCGCAGCTGACTCAAGCAAATTAGCTTGCCAGACAGGCTTTACGGAAAAACAAGTTATTATATTAATGTCATATTAATATTGATGGGGCAAAATTCTCACGTCGTCGTCGATACGCAGCTAAATACGTATCTCAATGAGGATATATATTTAGCTGCGTATCCACTTGAGTAGCCTCGTGACGAGCTGCCTCATCGCGAGCGTGCCTCGGGCTGCGGAAAGTCCGTGCGTCTGCACTTGAGCCACATAAAAGAGTATCGAGGCAACATTCAACAAGCCTCAACCCGAGCCACAGTTCTCTCAGTTTCGTAATAATCGTCTCCACTAAACACTTGGCTCAGAATGAGGCGCCTACGCACATTTGAAAACGGTTCGTTTACCGATATCGTTTGGCTTAGGTCGCGGCATGCCTCGACTCAAGGCAAGCCTCGACTCGCGGCACGGTCTCCACTTGCTCTACTGCGGGTCGAGATAGCTGCTCTACCCGCGGCTGCCTCAAATGGATACGCGGTATCGAGAATAGGAAAGTGTTTGTTTGACCTTTCAAAAAATAAAGTATTTCTAACCCATAATCTCACCATACAAAGCGTAGCATAAAAACAATAATCCATTTAAACTTTGAGCACCACTGTCCTAAACATTGTTGGCTATAATTTAGCATTGCCACAACACTGGTTCCGCTCCCGATTGCCCGGTTGCTAGTAATTTTACTGGTAACTTTGAACTACGTTCGTAAGACAAGTTAAGAAACTAAGATACTAATGGGTGTGTAGTGCGTGCATTTTAAAGCATCAACTAAATATTAGCAGAATGGTAATTATACTTGTGGTAGCGCAAATAAAGAATAATATACACACATCTATGCAGGCATAAAGTAGTTAAAGATAATGACAGTAAGTAATTATCTTTCCGTGAAGCCTGCTTGGCTGGTTACCAAGCTCTTACTTGTTGCAAACACTTAACATCAAGTGGATCGTCAGCCATTGAAGTATAATGTCATAGAACAGATATCTTGAACAAAAGGTGTGTCTCGCCCGGGAGGTTCGATTTTCAAAATTGAGCCCCCGCTCTCCTTTCAAAATCGAACGACTCCATTGAAGATTGAAGCCACGTGGTGCCAATGCATTGGGACATACATGGTGTTCGCAGTGTGTCGGTTCTATACGCTAGTAATAATACTTCAATGTCGTCAGCTCGTATGAAGATTTTTATGTGTATAAGTAGTAAGATGAATCTTTGTTACCTTTCCACGTAAAAGTCCCGGGTTCGATTCCTGGATGTCTTTATGTGATGTATTTTAGATATATGTTCTCGAACTTGAGTGTTTGTGATATCTTATTCGTGTTGTCCATGCGTTGATGTAACTGTGTAAGTTATTGTAATAACAGTATGCTACAGATAGTTTCAAAAAGTGCAATGAACGGTCCATTCAAGGCCCGCATGACATGCAGACATACATGCAATTAATTCCCTTGGTAATTACGTTCAACTTACGTTTATACGTGACAATGACCAATCAACGACATACCTATTGCGTTTACGTGCCTATAATGATAAAAGCCTAATTGTCTCAGGATAAAGTTCTCCTGAGATATTTTTATTCGATTGATTAATTATATTTATTTGACGACCCGTGTGGCGTTATGGTTACTATGCCAAATCCCTGTACCCAAGGATCCTGTTCTGGGTCTGGATGTGAATGTTCTTGTCTTTGTGTATTGTCCATTGCATCCACGACACATGAAATACCAGTGTGGGGCTAAGTGTTGTAGCGTTATTTATTGTTTTATTAATTATATTAAGAATAATTGCATCTCACAATAATCTAAAATTTTTACAAAAAAATAACCGACTTCAAATGAAATACATCCAATAAAAAAGAATCATCGAAATCGGTGATCGGTGACGTGATATTGAGTTATTCGTCCATTTATCGCGCACATACTTAATGCAAATTTAAGACTTATATATGCTTTTGACATATTTATTGGGACCACACGACAAGCACCAGCTTTCGATTAAAATAAGAATCATCAAAATCAGTTCACCCAGTCCAAAGTTCCGAGGTAACACATATAAAAAAAATACAGTCGAATTGAGAACCTCCTCCTTTTTTTAAAGTCGGTTAGAAACAAAATATAAAAATCTTGGACAATACACAACGTCCCTAACCTACATGCTCATATATTTATTACATTGCAACAATAGGAAGTTCTAATGAGTGTGCATCGCGACGTTACGGCGGATATCTTGTAATACATTCGTCTGTAACATCCGTTGTCGCAGTCTGTCTTATTACATACAGTATATCCTGTCACAACCCTAATTACACGTAGAATTATAGAGTAATAATGAGATTTTTTACCTACATAAATCAGCGTATAAGCCGGCTGAAATGGCAATGGGCTTCACATAGTTAAAAGGGAAAGAAAGGTTCCCGAATGGCGGCCACGTCTCGGAAAAGGGAGTATAAGACCAGGTGGACCGATGACCTGAAGAAAGAGAGGGCATCCATTGGATTCAGAAAGCTCAGGACCGGTCAGAGTGACGCAAGTTAGAGGAGGCCCATGTCCAACAGTGGACCACCAAGAGCTGATGGAAGATTGAGATTTTTTATAAGAGACTCAGGTAAGCAGACATAATTTATGGTCCTTCTGTGTAAAGGGGAGCTGTGGATGCATTACTGGACAAAGCATACGACTGATTCGGATTACAATTATACAATAACGGTGCTCTTTTTAAAAACCAGAAGATTCGAATCAAGCAACAGAGAAGTAGAAATAAAAAATCATCAAAAACAAAATTAAAAAAATGTGTGACTATGAAACGCGATGGTTGATGTAGTTTGAGAACGTATGGAATAGATGCTAAAGTTGATCATAACATTGGTTCCCACGAAAACCTTCAATTTACCGTCATTGTTTATGCGTTGCGGCCAACGTTGTGGTCTATGGCTGGGTTATTTCCTAGACTATAAACATGTATATACTAAAATATTATATCTTTCACATACCGCTGCTAAACAATGGAGCTATTTCTGTGTGAAATATTTATATATTTCTTTAAGTATCAACCATGGTAAGATTACCGTTATGTTTTTCATTGCTCATATTATTCTTTATGATTCCGGAAATATAGTCTGTCTTTTTGTTGGTAGTGATATGCCTTAAGTTGGCCATACACGATCAAGTATACTTGTCAAGTTTGCAGCGGACTTGATACGGCATCCAGTAAACTAGACGGTGTATCGCCATGGTATGGCTATCTGGCCATATAGCTATCTCATGCAAACAGGATGCCACACTTGCACCCCAACTCAGAGTCACTAACGGTTACTTAAATCTTTCCTTAGTACAGAATTTGTATGGTGATTCTTTACTAAGGAGCGATTAAAGTAACCGTTAGTGACTCTGAGTTGGGGCGTTGGTCATGCTTTAACATTGTCCTGTCGATAAACAAGTGGTAGAGCCACCTGAGGGTAAGTGGTAATTTTCGTGAATGGATATCATTTGATGCATTGCAACCAATAATATTTAACTATAGATCTCAGATTAAAGAAATAAAAGGTATAGATACGTTATGCTCTTACAAATCTACCTAAAAATCTGTTCCGACCGAGCTAAAACACACACACGTTTATCTTTTGTTTCACTACACCAATCACTATTACATTGGTAAATTATGTAAAAGGGATGGCACTACTAAAACCATAATAGTGAAAAAGACAACTAAACGACCTCACTGAGAGGCAGCTATCAACTGTCTGAATTAAAATCGCTATTCTTGACTAAATTCGACTGACGTAATTTCAGCGCTGTCTTGACTTAACTACCTCTTTTTATACATATAATATGATTGATTGCAACCAAATATTTAATTACTTAATCACACACATATTATGTACCTAATTACAATAATAACATCTCTACTTCACGATCCCAAACAATACTTTACTTATAGGTATTAAAAACCTGTAGATGCTAAACCTAGTCAGTTCCACGAATCTTTAGAATACAATTACAAGCTACCTTCTCACCGCAACGAAAGTGAACGTTTCGCACGTGCACACAAACAAAACGTATAAACGGTGTCGTAGTGTGCGTGTTGACGCCGACTGCGACTGCTGTAAGCATGCCGTAAGGAAATGACGTAGTCGATAGCTCGCGGAGATAGGTCCGATGGATATGCCTTTAAAATATTTTTTTTGGCTTATAAAATGACTTTTCCAGAGAAAGCAGTAGTGATCTATAATTATTTAACATGGTTTTTTCAGCAGATTTTTTTCAGGCTAAAATTTATAGCAAACTACATCACTTACTCCTTCTCGTAAATACTAGCTACAATAAGTACGTTTATGTGTAAACTAAAAATAAAATTAAATAATGTCAATATTTGCTTACAATAGTAATTATGATAAGCTATCATAATTACTATTGTAAGCAAACCAAAATTTGACTAGGTACTTAAGTAAAGTACAGTAACTGTAGCATATTTGATACAAACAGCCGCAACTGCTTAGCAACGAAAAATCATTGTGACAATAATTTTAACTTAGATATTGTTGTTACAACGATGTGCTTAGCTTTGACATTTTTTTTTTCGTCAGACACCTTTCTCAGTGGTAGTAACCAAATATAAATTAATGTCAATTAATAAGCAGCTACAATAAAATTAATTAAATTAAATTAAATTATAAATAATAATAATAAAAAAAATCTCATTTTATTACAAGCAA
This sequence comes from Thymelicus lineola, assembly GCA_963932265.1. Classification (NCBI taxonomy): domain Eukaryota; kingdom Metazoa; phylum Arthropoda; class Insecta; order Lepidoptera; family Hesperiidae; genus Thymelicus; species Thymelicus lineola. The sequence continues at coordinate 6,417,730 of OZ010705.1, read as the reverse complement.
ACTGTAATTTAGTTTCGCCATGACGAACCATTCAACTGAGTCTAATTTCGGCGTTTGTCTTCGTACAATAATATGTCACTTCCAGTAAACACTATCACTATCAGAAAACTACAAAGTCTACAAACCAGAAATAGGTAGATCACGACAACATTTACGGAGAAAATCCAGTTCAGCAAGAATTGGTTTATCGATTATATTGGCGTGAAAATCGATGTGAGTCTCGCAATACAAACATAATATATCTCGGTTGACTCGCAATTATGTAATCAAACTCATATCCCATCATCGTGGGCACTAGAATAGTGATGAGAACTTTTCCTTAGTATAGAGGTATCGCGAAGATAAAAATGATGTGAGTTTTTTCAGGTAATCATTGTAGCAGTATTAAAATATTGTCTCAACACTACACTGTTAGTAGGTAGAAATATAAGTATGTATGTCCTGGGCCTGTATTAATATGCCTGTAGTATCCTTATTCGAAAAATTACGACGAATACGAAGGCAATTTTTTTTCTATTTGTGAACTGATTGAAGTCAAAAAATCACGAACTATGTTACCTGGAGGAACCATGAAATCCTTATTGAAAACGGTTAAGCCTTCTAGCGGGAACAAACGCACACAAACCGTTAAGCAAATCTCCAATTCTTTAACCAAGGTTCTAAACTATCTTTACACCTTTGATTAAAATTCGCCCAGTGTTGCCAGTGCTATTGCAATAATCGTGTTCTACGGCTTTCAGGCCAAAAAATCATAAAATTCACGGCACGGTACGGTAGTTAATTTATTTATTTATAGGAAATCGCCCTCGCTTTGCTTCGGGAAAAATAGTAAAAAAAAAATATAATATAGCCTATGTCACCCGGGGATAATGTAGCTTCCCAACAGTGAAAGAATTTTTCAAACCGGTTCGGTAGTTTCGTTGCCTATTCAATGCAAACAAACAATCAAATCTTTCCTCTTTATAATATTAGTATAGATAACAAATTCACTTTTAAATGTTCGCCTGTTTTATGTAGGTATATGTTTCGACTGCAAATGCAACATTGAATAAGTCCACCGGTTTTCCGCAATAGAAAAACGAACATATACTCGTAAACGTTCATACTATTGGTAGGATATTAAATCTAACATTAGGAACAGTATCGTACTCTTAGGACGATGTAAGGCTTTCCAAACGTCCGATCAACTCAGATGAAAGTTGTAGTTATCTTGTTTTTCATCAAGTTTTCAATAATAAATTCACTCGACGTAGAGGAAATCAACACGTTTGAATCGAATATTAGATGAACATCCGATTCTAGATGTGATAATGAAAGTACTGTTTCACCGGAGAACTCGGGTTTGAATCCTGCGTTTCTAATTTTTTAGCTAGGTAAACTAGCTGTGCTCGCGGCATTGCCCGTGTTTTCCAGGATAGTAAGCAGGTAGGTACCATTGAAGTATTATTACTAGCGTATATAACCGCCACCGCGAACACCATGTATGTCCCACTGCATTGGCGCCACGTGGCTTCAATCTTCAATGGATTCGTTCGATTTTGAAAGGAGAACGGGGGCTCAATTTTGAAAATCGAACCTCCCGGGCGGAACACACATTTTGTTCGAGATGTCTGTTCTATGACATTATACTTCAATGGTAGGTACCCTATATATCTTATTCTAGATCATGGTCTGCATGTGTGAGTTTTGTTTAGTTTGCTTTAAAGAGTAACAAACATACACACATTCTCAGAAACTTTCACATTTATATGGGTGAATTTCAACAAACTCGAATTTTGCCTAATTACAGTGGCGAATTTAAATTTGCTGTTTCTGATAAATTTTTTTGGCCTTAATAATAGATAAAGAGTAGTACTAATTAATCATATACTAGAGATTGAAAAAAAATGATTAGTTCATGAGATATTTCCATTTGAAATTATCAAATGCCACCGAAATTATTAAAGGACCACCGGAATTAAAATCCAAGCCACTGAAATTGATTAAATTTAAACTTGATGTTTCTAATACACTTTATTTGGCATAAATAATATGTAAATAGTAGTGATAATTAGTCATATAGTAGAGATTGAAAAAAACTTTATTTGTTCCGGAGATATTATCAAATTACACTATCAAATGCCACCGAAATTAGGACCACTGGAATTAGAATTTGATCCACCGAAATTGATTTATGCCCATGAGAAATCATAAAGGCAGGATCATTTAATACTTTAAAGATAGTATGTACATTTTGAAGAGAAACCCTTCTGAAGAACTACAGGCCCATTGCACTTCTGAGCCACGTTTATAAGCTGTTTTCGAGGGTCCTCACAAATCGCATTGCACGCAGGCTTGACGACTTCCAGCCTCCCGAACAAGCAGGATTCCGAAAAGGCTACAGCACCATAGACCATATACACACATTGCGGCAGATTATACAAAAGACCGAGGACTATAACTTGCCGTTATGTATAGCCTATGTGGACTGTGAGAAGGCCTTTGATTCTATCGAGATCTGGGTGGTACTAGATTCTCTCCAGCGGTGGCGGATCGACTACCGGTATATCGAGGTGTTGAAGTGTTTGTACTCATCCGCCATCATGTCTGTCAGAGTACACGACACAGCAACGAACCCCATCCAACTGCAGAGAAGTGTCAGACAAGGATGTCATATCCCCAAAACTATTCACCGCTGTGTTGGTAGACGTGTTCAAGCTGATGGAGTGGAAACAACATGGCATTAACATCAATGGTGAATACATCACACACCTACGATATGCCGATGATATAGTCATCCTGGCGGGATCCCTGGAAGAACTTGAAACAATGCTCGGGGGACTTGAACAGCGCCTCACAACGGGTGGGTCTTAAATCATGTCGAATGTCCATGTCAAACCCGTATCGGTTGTTGTTGACGGCGTTGCTCTCGAAGTTCTAGACGAATACAATTACCTGGGACAAGTGATCCAGATGGGTAAGTCCAACTTCGAAAAAGAAGTCACTTGTAGAATCCAACTCAGATGAGCTGCGTTCGGGAAACTCCGTCATATATTGTCGTCCAAAACACTACCTCAGTGCCTGAAGTTTAAGGTGTTCGAGCAGTGTGTGTTGCCGGTGATCACATACGAATCCGAGACGTGGTGCTTTACTATTGGCCTAATCCACAACCTCAGAGAAGCGCAGCGGGCTATGGAGAAGGCTATGCTTGGTATTTCTCTACATGATCGCATCAGAAATGAGGAGATCCGTAGACGAACAAGGGTAACCGACATAGCTCGAAGAATTAGCCGGCTGAAGTGGCAATGGGCGGGCCACATAGTGCGAAGGACCGATAACCGTTGAGTAAGAAAGGTCCTCGAATGGCGCCCACGTCTCGGAAAAAGGAGCATAGGATGATAGGACGCCCCCCGACCAGGTGGACTGAAGACCTGAAGAAGACAGCGGGCATCCGCTGGATTCAGAAGGCTCAGGACCGGTCAGAGTGGTGCAAGTTAGGGGAAGCCTATATCCAACAGTGGACCTCCAAGGGCTGATGGATAGATGGAGACACGCTTGTATTTCTATGGCCTATACTTCCCTATACGCTTTGATTTGCCACCGGAGCCACCGAGATTGCGCCACCGGACTTAGAATCAGAGACAAAACTTGAATTTTAAAGAAAACTTTTAGTCACAGGTTAACTTTTATTTCACAATTGTAGCTGAAAACCGTTAATGGAACCCTCCATAAAATTTCTAGATAATCTGCTTTGTACTTTTACTAATATACATGACATCGGAATTGGACGATTTTGTATTCCTGCGCCACCGCAGTTAGTACTTACGTGTTTGGCAGGAAAATTACGCAACCAGTCGGTCATCCTAATACGCAGTTTGCAAGAGCACAACTGAACGGTGCGGGGACAGCCAGTAAGGTGTCTTCCAAATCGTGAAGTAACAAGTAATGAAGTATACAAAATGCGCCACCGGTATTTCTTTTTTTTGTAGGACATTTTTAAAAGATGTTTTAAGAGCTGTTGTTTAATCTTAAATTACTCCATAAATATATATTAGTTGTGTTATTTAATGTATTTCTAAAAAACATTCCCTTTCAATAAAATTTATTTACCAAAAAAAAATTAAATTAATAAAATATGTAAATAAACGCAGTTTGGACAGTACACCGGAATTAGATTTTAGGTCTTAGATATTTTTTTTATTAAAAATCTATGTATTAAATACCTCTGAATACTTCACTATCATGTAGATCACTACTTAAACTACCTATATAAAATTATGCATAATTGTAGTTTACCTCCACACATTGATTTTCAACCTCGCCGTCTAAAAAATGCACCTGGGAAATTCACCCATATTATTAGTAGGATTAATAACTAACATTACAGGTAGAGAGAATGATTGAAATTGGACTTTGTTGAATCTTGCGACGATATAATTTATGTAATTTCGCTTAATATTCTCACTGACACGTTTAAATTATTAAGCATATTAAAAAGAATTTCCACTGATTTCGCGAACACCTGCCAAATGGCCTCTTGAGTCTTGACTCAATATCTTAAAATAACTTTATGGCAAAATTGATTCTTGCGGTCTGATTTCTAGAATGAGACATTTGTTTTCCATTGCTGTTTTTTTTTCATTTGTTTTAATAAATTGCTGTGATTTACAAATTTTTTTTGCGCCGGCTGACATTGTAGAATTTATTTATTTTAACATGTTGATAATAATTTATTTCAGCTGTTTATATGTCTAATGATATTTTTTTTGTGTAAACTTTGTATAAATAACTACTTACAGATCATAGATGTAATTGGGTATTAAAACAACAAAAACTGCTTGTAACTCTACAAAATAAGTAAAAAATGTAACTGAGGTTTGTTTTTTATATAGCAGTAATTTATAAAAGTTTATTGGGAATGTCATTAGATACTCGTAAGTATATTGTGATATATTATAATATACTCGTAAAACCGGGCAAGTGCGTGTCACACTATAGGGTACGCGGTGAATAAAAACTTCGTCCTCACGTTACCCTTAGAGAGTTAGATATCTCCCGTATCTACCCTGAAAAAAAATATTTTTCAATATTTTATTCTACGATTTTGGAGTTTTATCTATGCACAATAACAGCTTTCTAGAACTAAGGGTCTCAGCGCTGTGCTTCGAACAGACGGACGTACGTACGGACGGCCATAACGAAACTATAGGGGTTCTGATTTTACTTCGGAACCCTTCAAAGCATGGAAAAATAAACAACTAAATATTATGTAGGTATACAAAATCACTTTAGTGAAACTATTAAATCATTCTCTAATTCTGTAAGATTCAGAAAGATACATAAATTATATTGACTAAAAAAAAGATCTAGTGATAATTGAAGAAAATTTTTAATCACAGTAAGGAAGACCAATCCATCAAAATTGCACGCCTCTTGGGCATATACGGAGGAATGTTTATGTACTTAGATTTAAGACCCCAAATTTATACCTGTATAAGGCAATAAAAATTTTGAATTTGAATTTATCAGTTTCGTCACATATCGGAAGTTAATTAGTTAGTTACATGTTGTAACTAAAACCCATTATTATTGTTAGTCCTTTATCCTAACAAGTTATTGTTAGTACTTTAACCTAAAAATGACCATTCCATACTACTTAAAATATTTAAAAACATTTCATCGACGTCGTTATGTCAGTGATAATGTTTAAGGAACTATAAATACTTAAATTATAATTGCAAATCAATAGAACGCGATTCATGAAACAGACACGCTATACTCAAAGACAGTGTGATATCTTTATATTTCTTCGTAGATAAATAGTATTTACGAATGTTTTCGGGTAAACGACATTATTTTTACATGTTCTCATGTATTTGCATAATATCGTCGCCTATACCACAGTTCAGAGTCTATGTATTTTTGCATTTTTCGGGCACTAATTGATACCATATGAAAACAATACTTTTTTATTTTGTCTATAGTCGCAGCTCCATAGTTTTAATAACTTTTTAATAACATGTTACTCAAGAGCATTTTATAATTTTACGAAACTGCCGTATATTTTAGCAGCGTTTTTGGCTAACGATCTTTTTGTATGATACTACTTTTGTATTACAATATTATTTTAGTAAAAGTCAGACCATTGTACAGAGTATTTTGAACTTCACAGAATGGATCATCTATTTATTAGCTATGATACGGACTTCCGGTATCCGAATCACAATAGAACTGGCGTTTGGACAACATAATCGGTTATAACGATGAGAGCTCAGATTAAAGGAATAAAAGGCAGATATAACTTTCGCAAAGAAATGCAACGAATGACGTGAAGCCGCTTTTTCACTATGTGTGCATGACAACCATATTGACAGCTAGCAGTGGTATCGTAGAGACACATACTTATTTGTGTGTGTAAGTTGCCACATTGAAAACAAAAAGTCACAATCTCCCGCAATTTAGTAAATATTTTTTGCCATATTTTCGACTTGAAATATTATGCAAAATTAAATTGGCAAATTTATTTATCAAATTATAAATTATCAAAAAATATAGATATTAAATATATCAAATGTTCTTTTAATATACAGTAGGTACTTAATATGTTGAATTGTTTTAATTTATGGTTTTTTCTCTTTTGGGTAGTTATTTTTCATTGAAAAATATAAACATTTTAATACATTTATTATAATTAAAATACATGAAATATATAATAATATACGTCATCTCCATTAAAATGCAATGAATAAACAAAGCAAAATTTGGATGGCCAATCATTATCTTGCCTACTTTGAGGAATAATAAAATCCCATTTATCTCGTATAATAGCATTTGTCGGCAATCTGCAAAATAAAATAATTTATTGAGTAGGCTAAACAGGAACTAAAATAGAATACAATATTTTCTTTCAATCGTGCATTTTATCGTAGGCAAACGTGATATTTTCAATCAACAAGGTTTACTTATGTTAAAATCCTTATTTTATCCCTCTAATCCTTTTTACAATCTGTCTTATGTTTGTAATAACCCAGCGACTGGTATTTATGCATTGGCTGCATTTCCTCATTTTTAGATTGAAATAAATACAACTATTTACTTTTAAAATATTTTTTTTTGTATATAAATTTATAATCGACCAGTGTTCAAATAACCCATGCATATTTCCCCTAATTTAGGGTAATCAATTTTCATATAAAGCTGGTATAAAATTGAATAATTGTCGAGGTTTTGTGTTCCGAGCGCACCTCAAAAATATTATTATAAATAAATAATAAAATAATGAACAGTTACCTGTGAAAAGATATCCAATCTTCTTTTGCTTGATTTTGGGAACAACTTTAGCAGGTTTTAAAATTGCAAGACGGCATTTTATCTGAGAAAATTATTTAATAAATTTTGACAATTGTGACATGAAAGCTATTTGACGTTTTCTTTAGTACTGAATCGGGTTTGTATTTGCTTTTTTAGTTTGTATTTGCTTTGGTAGCTGCACATTTTAGTTGAATGAATATATCTGCCTTTTATTTCTTTAATCTGAGGATGAGAGCGATTATGATATAATAACACTTACGTTTGATTTGAGTTATTTTTTTACGTTTGAGCCTTTCATACGATTATTTTATTATTACTGTAATGATTTTTGCTACCAGTTGATTTTATGAGTTGAGTTGATGAATTTTATATTAATAAGTGAAATTTTTGAACATTATACAATCTTTTTAAATTGAGAATCGAAGGTACTTTTTGCTCATGATGGTTTGATTTATCAAATTGGTTTGGGAGTCCCAGTGAGATAGTTAATGATTAATAATATTGAATGAGTGAATCCGGCCCAGGGGGGGGGGGGAATCATAATATTTTTGGCCTAGAGAGGGGCTTCTCAAACTCCCTCTTAATGAATAAGAAATAAGACTTTTATGGACAAACGTGCGTATTACTGGTAAGCATACAATACTAAATGCAGGAAGATACTGCCCCCTCTCAGTACGCCCATGAATAAATTAATTATTGCTTCATATTGAATCTATTAATCTAGTAGCATTAATCCGACATAAAAGGCGTAAAATTTGGCTACAATTAAAGTTACATAAAAGCAAACTTTGTCGGAACTAATCGTGTCCACAAAAATCAGTAAAGCGCGTAAATCGTAACAGGTGCAGTAACAGGTGCAGTAATAGGTGCAATAATAGGTAAAATAACAGGTAATGTAACACGTATTGGGTAACAGTTACGGGACTTAAAACTTGAAAGTTGAACTGAAGCGATACGCTACGTTACGCGCTACGATTGCGTCATTCTAAATTAGATTAGGAGGGTATCTGTTTGTGATATGATTTCAGAAGTATTTTTGTTCGGTGGGAAAATGATGACGGGTTTAATGGTGCGTTTTGTGATGTCCTGGATAGATGCCGAACTCTATCTGTTCCCTCCCCGACGGAAAAGGTTGACAGCATTGTGGAAATCAAGAAATGCAACAATGCATTATTTATTATTATTAATATGCATTTTTTTACATTGTCGTTTATGCAAAAAAGGATTGGATAGGTCAAGGTTCGCGCATTTTGTTTCAATCGCTTACCTTACACTATATTTTTTTCATAATAATTTGTACTATCTATAACAATAAGTACAAATAATTTACTTAATTCGATGTTTTAGTCTCATATTTTTTTCTTCTTTTGGCGTGCTAAAACTTTTACAATGCGCGCGTACACTGGCGCATAATTAAATAAGCGGCATAATGTAGTTAGCTGATAACTGATTCCTTTTACAAAGAGTTGTGGTATACGGGATGAAATCTATAGCTATTTTTGTTCTGTTACGCCAAAGAAGTATATCTAACTTCTTACGTGCGTACATTAGTACACACACACTTTTTTAGGGTTCCGAAGTAAAATTGGAACCCTTATAGTTTCGTCGTGTCCATCCGTCCGTCCGTCCGTCTGTCCGAAGCAAAGCGCATATACGTATTTATTAAAACTCCAGAATCGTAGAATAAAATATTAAAAACATTTTTTTACGTCCCCTACAGGTACCGTGAGGATGAATTTTTTATTCGTCGCGTACCCTATAAAGTGGGGTCTTCTAAGACCATTTCTGTAATTAGGGTTCCGTTTCCAAAATATTTGTTTTTAATGTGCTAATTTTGGTTAGTCAAGTGTCCCCCTCCCCTGCCAGCTAAACGATTGAAGTTGAACAAATTAAAAATTTCAAAAAATTTTCAAAAAAGAGTTTACAAGGAAAACTATGACGGCTAAGTTAACATAAGTAGTTAATGAGTAATAGTCGATAAACTTACTACTTCAGAACCCTACATTGCGCGTGGCTTGACACGCACTTGCCCGGTTTTTTATTTTCCAATTTGCTCCGAAACATGAGAGTTTGTTTATTTACGGTAAAAGATTTTAATTACTTTTATGAAATTTTAACAACTCCAGAGAAAATTAATTACTTCAGTGTTCCATATTTGTTATTTGAGTTTATTTATGGTTTTAACAATGAAGAATAATGTAGGTTCTAAAGTACTAGAACAGACATCGCGAACAAAATTTGTATCGCGCCGGGCTCGAGCCCAAGTTCTCTTTTCAACATCGACTGAATCTATTGAAAACAGTTGCTAATTGGCTACAATTCATAGTGCAATCGGGTTCGCGGTGTAGAGTCGGTTCTATGCTTGTTCAATGAGTTTTAAGATTATTATTTTATCTAAAAATATTCTACCGTTTTTATTTCATTTCAATTTATTCGTTTATTTAAAAAATACACAAAATGGTTCAAGAAATATACCTACTTGACCATTAATCGATGCGTTAACATAACATACAATGATTATATTGTGTGTCATGCACATTATCTATTATAATTATTACAAATGAGGTGTAATTTTGTTTTTACATGAGCATTGACATGAGCTATCAGGCTGGGTCGTTGTACGCGTTTTAAAAATCGAACGTGACATAGCAGCTCCCAACCGAAATACAATCTAGTAGCCATGAATCTTTCATTTCGATATACAATGCTCGTTGCGCAAGCACTATTGTTTACCGGTGGCTTGTCGCGCGGGATATGATATTGCAACATTCGCAAACATCACAAAATCTGTCAAACCCACTCGCGACCGATGTAGCGGAACGCGATGAAGATTACGTTATGAACTTATGGACGATACATTAATTATTCGCGACCAGTAACGTGAAATTTATCGATTCTTTTATTTTTCACTCGAAAGGAATCGGATTTTGTAATCGAATTCCTTTCATAATTGTCTGATCCAATTAAAATTCTTTAGTGTCGATATTTGGTTTGATAAACGTTTTTGGGTAATTATTATACTTTGATTATAAATAATTAGTGTAAATATCATTAGATACTTGGTACGTATCTATATTGTGCTTATGTCATACGCTATCAGAAATAAGTATTTTATTTCGCTTCCTGTCAATATAATAGCCGTGTCCGTTGTCCAGCAGACTGGAAGGTTGGTTAAATTGGAATTTAGACTTGAGGTTGGATGAAAGTTACACCCTAAACAGTGTGTAGTGTGTACCTTAATAAATTAGTGATGTACCCAAAAGGATATCATATTTACAAAATACATTTTGTACCAAGTGTTTCCCAGTTACACAATCGAGAGACGTAAAGTTATACAGATTTTAACATTTTATAAAACTGCAAGATTTCGTAAGTGGGATGAAATTGAGCCGAACACCCACGGATGGCTACGGTCCCTGATTGCGCGGTCATTGATATGGGAATTACGGGTTTTGTACTTGGGTGTTTTGCAAGTTGGTCAACAAGCTTGCTTGATTGCACCAGATGTATCAGTTTTCGTTTGTAATATTATAGAATTGTATAGAATTGTAGTTAATAATTCTATCGTTCATAAAGCACTGTACTAGGATTTCCTGGGTTTTAGGTAACCTTGCCAAATGGCCGAAAATCCGGGATTCTCCGAATTTTACGTCTTGTTAGCAAATTGGAGTGCTCAATGGCTAGGAGTTATCCTAGAAAAAAATCCACCCGCAGATTTGTCCTGAAAATGATAAACCTGTATCGGGCAACCCTAGTTTCGGATTGCATGGACAATACAAATAAGACATCATTTTAACATATCTTTCAGCAGACTAACACTATATGAGGGCTCATAAAAATCTGATCTTAAGACCTCTGCGACCTCAAGATTCGGTTTGTCAAAATCATAGATGACCCCCAAACCTATGGTCAAAATGTAAAAATAACATATCTAAGATTTAAGATCGCGCTCTTGAGTCAAGATCGGTTTATTAATACTATGACCCAAGTCTTCAGGGATATGTTTACAACATTCCACTATATGAGAGGTAGGCGTACGCTCTCAAGACTAATAGATTAACTTTCTCTCCCATTGTCCTTGCCTTTGATTTAACGCCCAAGGTAACAGCGGATTGCAAAGTATTGTATTAAATGGCTTTGAAAGTCGTGGATTCGATTGATTCGAGCAAGACTCGCTTAAAACTCGAAGGCTTAATTTAAGTTGAGCAGAAGTTTTGCTTACAACTTGGTAAGCTTAAATTTAACTTCAAACCAAAGACTTAAAAGTAATTTAAACTTTACTTGTTTCTTTTGCCTACTTTCATATAAATATATCCAACAATATTTTGCTATTTAAACTCTGTTTTGTTGTAAAAAAAGAGCTTATAGATACATTCTTAATGCTACATAAACATAGCTTGCAAAAATAATCATCCAACATTTTTGACCTCTACGGATTTTCAGGTTTATTATGATAATAAATTGAATGAGAAGTAAAAAACCTCAAGCCATTCGAAATTTTTCAAACGTCTAATAAGCGAACCTAAAAAAACCGGCCAAGTGCGTGTCAGGTTATTACTCATTAACTATTTATGCTAACCTACCCATATTAGTTTTCCTTGTACCTAAATGCATCATAATTATAATCTATTTTTGTGAATTTTTTCACTAGTCTATCTCCAACCGTTTAGCTGGCAGGGGGGACACACTTAGATCTAAGCAAAATTGGCACTTTAAATATTTTGCGAACCTGTCTCTGAATTGAAAAATGATTTTAACGGACCCATAATATTTTTCAAACCATAATATTTTTCTTTTCAACGATACCCCGCATTGTAGGGCACATGACGGAAAAAAAATCATCTAAAAATTACCTGTGTGGGTACCCTGAATAAAAAAATATTTTTCAATATTTTATTCTATGATTTTGGAGTTTTAATAAATACTACGTATATTCATGCCAAATTACATCTTTCTAGCACTAAGGGTCTAAGCGTTGCTTCAGACGGACGGACGGACGGACGGACGGATATGACGAAACTTTAAGGGTTCCGATTTTTCTTCGGAACCCTAAAAACAATTTGACAGTTTTGAAATTATGCATTTTAACGTCCAAACTGTATGCTTGTGGCTTTTGTCAAAGAATTGAGTACACATATTTATTTATTTATTTAATGGAAAATTATTTTAAGAACAAGATAAAAACAATAAAAACATATCGAATATCACACTCGAGTCCACGTTTTATGCTAATCGTGTCAAATTTGAATCGGTTAATCTGATTTGCGAAACATCGCAGCCCGAATGTTGTATTGTACTTAAAATACCTCACTAAACAGCTAGATATTTACTGAATATCTTCTTTCAAAATACATAAACAAATAAAAAGAAAGACCTGGCTTTCAAGCCCCCAGCGGAACACGACGAGTCGTTTGGCCGCCGACTCAAGCAAAAACAACAACAGAACTATGATGTTTGTTACTGATATCCATGGGTAAATTACTGATATCCAAGGGCTGATGGATGGATGGATGGATGCATCCATGGGTAACGATGACCACTTACCACCATTCGCCTCGACTGCTCTGTAGTTAATGGACAAAATGTATCAGTTCAACAAAATTTTATACCCCCTCCTATCACTTTTATCACTATCACTATCACTATCAATATTTTATAATGAAGGTACAAAATAAAACAATAAAACTTACCAGATATGATAAAGCCACGATTTCGGAATCGAATAAATTGGAAGTGACCTTTAGCACACCCTTCTTATTTCTTTCAATTTGTGAATGTTAATTTTATAGTCACTATAAAAGATTGCCAATTATTATATATTTATATGTATAAAAATTATACTATAGTGCTTCTTCAAGGTCCGCTTGACTGCTTCAGGTCTACTATTCTTCCTCTTGATCCTTCCAACTTTTATGTTTTATCTATGCCACTATACATTTCTACATAACTTATTTTATAGTGGCTCTGTATAAACTGGCAACTTTGTACCGGATTCGATTCCCACGAGATTTTTATGAGACATGAATGTTAGGATTTGGCTATCTCAAGTGATTATTAAGTTATTAAATATTGGAGTTATAATCTTCTTTCTTCTCTCTTTTTTTCGAAAACGAATCGATTATATGCCTTTGGCCTTTTGTGATTACTTATGTACCATCAACATATTCATCTACTGAGATTATTATTTTGAAAGAAAAAATAGTGGGCACTCAGTCCAGATGCATACATTAGTTTTACTGCTACTCAAAGCTAATAATCTTTAGAGCACGATGACATAATAAAATAATCTGTTATCAGCTGGTATGTACGTACTATAGTATAATTGATATTACACTTAAGTCGCTCAATCGGAAGTGGGCCGCTTGTTGCGTCACTGGCCAACTTTCGTCGTGCAACTTCGCAATCCGTCGCCTCGATATACGCTTTACGTACACGATACTATTAATTAAATTTATTTATTTATTTGCTTCCTTTTCCACATCCTTACATACGAAACAGTTACAACCCTAGTAGAGTGAAGTTAAACGGTAGATTTTCATTTCTGTCTGGATGTACCTAAGTATGAATGTTTGTATGATTGAATGTGTGTATGTTCTGGTAACGCAGAACTTTTAAGTCTTTTAACTAAACTACGTTTTCTAATTTGCCAACATTATAGTATGTATTGTATAGAGGACACTACGTCATTCCCGAGAGATATAATAAAAGTAATAAAACACAATAGGTACACCAAAATTTCTTATAAAAAATATAGAAAAAACTGTTTTCGTGGAATTATTAAGAATGATCGATCTGATTTAAAAGGTCTCATTAACAAAAAATAAAAGGTTAAATTATTCTTGCAAAGAACTCTGCGATTAGCTGAGATAAAACCAGAATTAAATGTCTTGAATAGCGTACCTGATATGAAGTCTGGAGGGAAAACTAACTATTCGAAAGTAATTTGTTTAAAAATAAATTAATATTGACTACTAATGGTCCTTTTAAGAATGCTACGTCAGAGCTAGTTAAGACAAAAACCAAATTACTTAAAGAGATTTGCAAAAAAAATCTAGTAAATAAATCCAAGTCTTAGATAATGTTTTTCAGAGTTGTGAAGTCCACCTTCAAAGCACGAGACCTGCTTTACTCCGAACTGACTTAAAGTAAACTTGTGGTAACTTTAAATAATATTTATTTGAACTTTGAACCATGTCAGTTTCTAAGATAATACAAAATACTAAGCCTCAAATTAAAAAGGCCTTAACTTAACTGCGAGTCAATGTTGTTAAATATTAATAATAGGAAATTAATATTATATTTGTTAAGTATCAGGGAGTTATATTTCAACATGTCTGGAATTTTGAAACAGTAGATATGGAGACAAATAAAGCGTTGACGATATAGATATAACTAATTTTGCAAAACGATTTTTTTATGGAAATAACCGGCAAACGAGCTGACGATCCACCTGATGCTATCCAGGCGAACCCCATGGAGAAATAATAAGAGTAATAATGGTATTAATTTACAATTAAAATCAATAATATTAATATAATCCCCCGAGGGGTCCTACCACTAGCGGGCTGGATTTAGTCGCCTCTTACGACACCAATCCGGCGTGGGATTGTGGTTAGTATTCTAAGCCGCCCCAATACGGCTAAAAACTTACCAATACTTACAAAGCCAATACTTACAAAACAATATAGAATAGTTAACTTTAGTAAAAAGAAGTAATACATTCTGTTTACACTTGCAAGGACTTAGGATTTAGGAGTCATCATTGCCTACTATATTTATCCTCAAGTTGGTTTTTGTTTCTAACTCACAAGTGCCAGTTATAATAAGCAACCATGAACTGCACTTCCAACAATTTAAACATATAAATAGACACATGTTATACATCATAACAATTAAATAGACGCTTTTGTCCACTAATATGTATAACTGTTATTACCGTCGTTTTATTAGCGTGATGTTATTATCATTTCGACGCGTCAGTGGCGGTGTTATTGCCGTGAATGTGAAATATGCAATCATTTTCATTTCTTAAATGTGAATTATATAAGAAATGCAATTGTTACAATACCTGACTATAAGTAACTGAAAATAGTTGCTACTAATTTTTATTGTTATATTTCCTTAAGAGTTTCTTGCCACTTCTTTTTGCGGTATCCCAAGTGATAGGAACTTAAACCAATGTTTAAGAGTTACTTAGACTACGAGTGTATTATCTATAATAATCTCTTCGACCGAAACACCTCACATAATTATGACAGAACTTCACTTACAGGTAAATTCGTTTAATCATTAAATGTAAATTTTTATCAAATGAAATTCAAATCCTAAACGCAGCTCTAATTTTAGAGATTATTATAGGTACACTTACATCGATTTCTTAAAGGCTGAAAATAAAATCAACTATAAGGGTGAATTTCAACAAATACGTATTTTGCCTAATTACAGTGGCGAATTTAAATTTGCTGTTTCTGATAATTTTTTTTCACTTAAATAATAGGTAAATATTAGTACTAATTAATGATATACTAGAGATCGAAAAAAAATTATTAGTTCATGAGATATTGCCATTTGAAGTTATCAAATGCCACCGAAATTATTAAAGGACCACCGGAATTAAAATCCAAGCCACCGAAATTGATTGAAATTCCACTTGCTGTTTCTAATACATTTTATTTGGCATAGTAATAATTAGTAATAATTAGTCATATAGTAGAGATCGAAAAAGAAATGATTTGTTCCGGAGATATTTTAAAATTACACTATCAAATGCCACCGAAATTAGGACCACTGGAATTAGAATCTGATCCACCGAAATTGATTTATGTCAATGAGAAATCATAAAGGCAAGATCATTTAATACTTTAAAAATACATTTTGAAGAATAGGAGTCTAGATGAACGGACTCCTTTTAGCGGTGATTAGACAGGCCAATTGCACTTTGAGCCACGTTTATAAGCTGTTTTCGAGGGTCCTCACAAATCGCATTGCACGCAGGCTTGACGACTTCCAGCCTCCCGAACAAGCAGGATTCTGAAAAGGCTACAGTACCATAGACCATATACACACATTGACCACATTGCGGCAGATTGTACAAAAGACCGAGGAGTATAATTTGCCGTTATATGTTGCCTATGTGGACTATGAGAAAGCCTTTGATTCTATCGAGATCTGGGCCGTAGTAAATTCTCTCCAGCGGTGCTGGATCATCTACCGGTATATTGAGGTGTTGAAGTGTTTGTTCTAATCAGCCACTATGTCCGTCAGATTACACGACACAGCAACGAACCCCATCAAACTGCAGAGAGGTGTCAGACAAGGATGACATATCCCCAAAACTGTTCATCGCTGAGTTGGAAGACGTGTTCAAGCTGATGTAGTGGAAACCACGTGGCTTTAACATCAATGGTGAATACATCACACACCTGCGATATGCCGATGATATAGTCATCCTGGTGGGTTCCTTGGAAGAACTTGGTACAATGCTCGGGGACTTGAACAGCGTCTCACAATGGGTGGGTCTTAAGATGAACATGGACAAGACAAAAATCGTGTCAAATGTCCATGTCGCACCCGTATCGGTTATTGTTGACGGCGCTGCTCTCGAAGTTCTAGACGAAAACAAAAAGTTCAACACCTGGGATAAATGATCCAGGTAGGTAAGTCCAACTTCGAGAAAGTTTGCCAGTGATGACATACGGATTCGAGACGTGATGCTTTACTAGTGGCCTAATCCACAGGCTCAGAGTAGCGCAGCGGGCTATGGAAAGGGCTATGTTTGGTATTTTTCTACGTGATCGCATCAGAAATGAGGAGATCCGTAGACGAACAAGGGTAACCGACATAGCTCGAAGAATTAGCCGGCTGAAGTTTCAATGGGTGGGCCACATAGTGCGAGAGGACCGATAACCGTTGGGGAAGAAAGGTCCTCGAATAGTGCCCACGTCTCGGAAAAAGGAGTACAGGACGCCCCCCGACCAGGTGGACTGATGACCTGAAGAAGACAGCGGGCATCCGCTGGATTCAGAAGGCACAGGACCGGTCAGAGTGGTGCAAGTTAGGGAGGCCTATGTCCAGCAGTGGACCTTCAAGGGCTGATGGATAGATGGATGGATGGAGACACGCTTGTGTTTCTGTGGCCTATACTTCCCTATACACTTTGATTTACCACCGGAGCCACCGAGATTGCGCCACCGAACTTAGAATCTGAGACAAAACTTGAATTTTAAAGAAAACTTTAATTCACAGGTTCACTTTTATTTCACAATTATGGCTGAAAACCGTTAATGGAAGCCTCCATAAAATTTCTAGATAATCTGCTTTGTACTTTTAGTAATATGCATGACATCGGAATTTGATGATTTTGTATTCCTGCGCCACCGTGTGTTAGTATTTAGTGTTTGGCAAGAAAATTACGCAGCTAGTTGGTCATCCTAACATGCAATTTGCAAGAGCACAACTGAACGGTGCTGGGAGAGCCAATAAAGTGTCTTCCAAATCATCACGTAACAAGTAATGAAATATACAAAATACGCCACCGGTATTGCTTTTTTTTGTAGGACATTTTTAAAAGATGTTTTAAGAGCTGTTGTTTAATCTTAAATTACTCCGTAAATATATATTAGTTGTGTTATTTAATGTATTTCTAAGAAACATTCTTTTTCAGTGAAATTTATTTACCAAAAAAAATTAAATTAATGAAATATGTAAATAAATAGAGTTTGGACAGTACACCGGAATTAGATTTTAGGTCTTAGATATTTTTTATTATGAATCTATGTACTAAATACCTCTGAATACTTCACTATCATGTAGATCACAGTTTAAACTACCTATATAAAATTATGCATAATTGTAATTTACCTCCGCACATTAATTTTCAACATCACCGTCTCAAAAATGCACTTGGGAAATTCACCCATAATAACAAAATTGAGTTTCTGAAACGTTAATTACAGCAAAATTAACTAACTTTGATTCTATATGGAGTTAGTTTTTGACATACGTTTTTGAAGTACATTTGAACAGTTCTGTCAGTTGACATGTTGTTCAAAAAATCATGCTTGCAGCACCCAATTGACGTTTGACAATAGATTTGACAATTGATTAGTGATTAGTTGGTTAGTGACTGAATATGAAGTCGATATCCGCAACATGACGAACGAAATCAAAGCTGCAAGAAAGACCACGTCACAGAGTTCGGAAAAGAAGTAGCAAAAGTGGATTTACTCTTGACCCGGATAGCCAATGAATCGTAATACGTTCACTCTTAGTTTCATCCAGTAAAAGCGACAACAGGCTCTTAACTCACAATATTAAACATTGCTTAAATAATTTACTATTTTTTTAATTTTACAAGTATCTATAGTGCAAACAAAGGCATCATTTCATTATACTGTATACATAAATAAAACTATATCGGATGTTTGGTCCAATTAATCTTAGAACCTGTTTAACCGATTTCAATGAGATTTACTCATGTATCGTATTAAGCTTGGAATAACATTTTAGTTATGTATTTTATGGGTTTATTACTATATGACGACCTGTGTGACGTAATGGTTAACATGCCGGATTGCCGCGCCAAAGGTCCTGGGTTCGATTCCCAACGAGGCGGAAATTTGAATGATGAGTTTGAATTTCTGTTCTCGGTCTGGGTGTGAATGTCCTTGTCTTGTGTGTTGTCCATGGCACCCACGACACAGGGAATCCTAGTGTGGGGCTATGAGTGTGTGCCGTTATTTATTATTATTATTATTTAAATCAAAAGATACTTATGGTGATTTAAAGAGTCTTTAGAATCATTTAATAGTTCAGCTATTAACTATTCCACAATGCATTTAAAGCAAAGGTGTATAATGAAGCGGGGGTGATTTCTAGTGTGAAATCATTGAAGTATTATTACTAGCGTATAGAACCGACACCGCGAACACCATGTATGTCCCAATGCATTGGCGCCACGTGGCTTCAATCTTCAATGGATTCGTTCCATTTTGAAAGGAGAACCGGGGCTCAATTTTGAAAATGGAACCTCCCGGGCGGGACACACATTTTGTTCGAGATGTATGTTCTATGACATTATACTACAATGTGTGAAATTCATTTTCTATTTATAACTACATCGTGTTTCAATGCAGTCAATGCTAAATTATAAAAAATCCACATTAGTATACGAAATGTTCATTATGCTAGTAAGTTCATAAACCTTAACATTTTAACTGTTAAAATATTATAAACCCATTAAATAGGATTTACACATAGATTAATGTCAAATAACACTTAGTAAATCGACTATTTTAATACCGGTTATATATTTATAACATTGTTGCCGGTACCGGTTTATAAATGAATTTAACGAATATTATGTATATGTTAAATTATTCTTAATTCAGGAATATTTAATACAATTTAGTTGTAATACATATTCGCCTATATTAAGTGAATAAGAATATTATAATTCACAGTAAATTACAATAATATTGGTCAAAGCTCATACCTACATTTAAAAGTCATCACTAAAACGAATTGTATTAAAATATTACTTTTTTTAAGCACCTCATAGCATATTGTATTAACTTATGTATTAATTGAATAAACTCTCTAATACTTGACGAATTCTAATTCATCAATTAACCTTTAAAACATAGAAATAAATTTTGAACGTTCCTGATCCGTGGTTTAAATTTACCGTACCTACTTCGGAAAGGTTACAGTCGATCTATTTCAATATTGTCTGTTCTATATTAATCACGTTTCACCACTCCCATAAAGTATTTAGAAGTTTATCGAGATATAATGTCTTACTTATGTCTCTAACAAGGTAAGTTTAGTTTTAATACTATTAAATAAAACTTTGTGTTTAAGTTTCAATTCGTCTCACTACAATCATACCTGTTTGTGCAGCGCTCTGGCGATTGATGGAAATCTCAAATAGGTATATAAACTTAAAATTTAAAACACATATCGACGCTTGAAAGGAAAAATTGACTAAGCGAAATAGAGCTCACTTTACAGGAGAGCAATTTTAAAGTTGGAATTTTTAGAAAAAAAATCATATATTTTTCGTATATTTTACCGACGTTATTCTTACTGTTTTGGAATCCTTATTTTATCATCTATATTATGGCATATACAACATTTTTTCTGAAAATTCAACTTTAAACTGTTCTCCTGTAAAGTTAGGTCAATGTCGCTTAGTCAATTTTTCCTTTCATTTGTCGATATCAACATTCGTATGACAAAAAGTTATTATGATTTGTCGGATAAATGCACATTGGGTGTGGATAAATGTTAAGACATTTTTATAAGCTCGTAAAACTCAGATAGGGCCTATTCTGAGGGGAGGGCAACACTCATCTTTGGAAGAGTAACCTGGGGCACAATATGAAATTAGAAAAACATTTATAGACTTTTATAATTAGAAGTAGTAGTAATAAGTTTATATATTTTATAAACTGTGAATAGGAAAAATATCTCGGTAGTTTCTTGGCACTTCTTCTCCCGGGACCACTTAGTGGTTATTATTAGTGGGAAGTATTAGTAGAGGATGGGTAGAGATTTGTTAAAGCATAGCATACGAGTACTTTGACCAATTTAGTAATTTATTGTACGATACTAAAGATTATGTAGAAAAAATCAATCAAATGTGAAAAGGTTAATAATGATTCGTATATTTATTTATACATTTATATTTATTCCGACCAATATACATCGTAAACGTTACGATTGCACGTAAAATATGCATAATCTAAGATAAATAGTAAAATCATAAAATCTTGTATTACTTCATTGTTTTTAGGACTTTATAATGGGCAATATACATATAATGTGCTGCTAGGTGATCGTAAATCAGACGTTAAAAGTATTTATAAGTAGTGTTTAATAGGATTTATAAATGTTAAAGAGGATGCAACAAAGCAACCGATACTTTTTTCTCTTTATATTATAACTTTATAAGTAATAACTCTATGATTTCTCGTTTTTAGGGTTCCAAAGTATTATACATACAATCGGAACCCTTATAGTTTCGTAATTTCCGTCCACCCATCCGTCTGTCCGTTCGTCTGTCCGTCTCTCCGAGGCATAGAGCTGAGAATTTAGATATATGGATACCTCCCCTACAGGTAACGTGAGGATGAATTTTTTTTCATTGCGTACTTCATAGTCTGGGGTATCGTTGAAAAGATCTTTTAAAAATATTATGGGTCTTCTAAAACCATTTTTGGATTTAGGGGTTCGTTTGCGAAATATTTGACTTTAAAGTGCTAATTTGGGTTGGAGCCAAGTGTCTGCTGGGTAAACGGTTGGAGTTGGACAAGTGAAAAAGTTTTTGGTTATATGATGAATTTACAAGAAAAACTATCACGACTAGGTTAGTATAAGTAGTTAGTGAGTAATAGTCGATAAACTTCTACTTCAGAACCCAACATTGCGCGTGGCCTGACACACACTTGCCCGGTTTTTATGAATACATTAATTCAATGATATACAATTAATTTACTCGTTTCGTACCATCCAGGTAATAAATTAAGATTGGTTAGACTTCGATAAACTTTTAAAATTATTAGAGAGCCAATGTGAATTGCAATAATAATATCAATTAGAAACATTGAAGTATTATTACTAGCGTATAGAACCGACACCGCAAATCGCTACGGTTTTCAGTGAATTCAGTCGATTTTGAATATAATATAGTAGTATAAATAGTCTGTTCTAGTACTTTAGTACATTATAGGTTCTTCAATGATTTTATTACTAATTTCGAAAATATTAATTTAAGGTAAGCAGCTCGTTGTAAGGCTTTGGTAGGTTTATTAGTAACGGTGAAGTTATTAATAGAGCATTTTTTGTTATAGATTTTACTGTTATCATAATGTGTTATTACTTCTTTGTTTATTGCGTAACACAATTGTGTGATGTTTTTCCTTAAGATCCTCTAATTTTCAAAGGAGAATATGTTTCGAGAATAAGTCTATATGTCATATGTCATATTGGCTCTGCAGTGTTTAACGAAAACCTGTTAAACATCGGCCAGTCACGGAATCAAACGGAAATACCAAATGATTCAAAAGGTATGGTAAGGTTAATGTCTGACCACGATCTACAAGTAGGTTAGGTTAGGGGCTATTTTAATGAGTTTTATTATTCTATGTATTCTGCTTACGTATCTATTATGTATTCCGTATGATTATATACTTTCCTCTGTGTGAAAAACTCTTATGGTGATTCATGGGAAATATCTTACTTATGTGAATTAACTTGAGTTTTTTATAAGAGATAGCGTTTTGTTTAAAATACTTTTTAATCCGATATTTCCACGAGTATGAAAAATTTAATTTTTTTTACAAAGCTGCTACTTTAGTACTGCCATTAGTAGGGTTATCTTAAGCAAATCGCGACCGAGTTTAGCTAGTTAACTTATAAATGTAAAGATCTACATACAACATATTATTTTAAGTAAAACTCAAACGAAAAGTTGTTAACAGTCGAACTAAAGTCTAAGTTATATCCACAAATTAAATAATACTCTTTATGGACTTACTACAGATGTTCAACCACAAAATTAAATATAGATTTATGGCTGTGAATAATAATTTAAGTTGCGCGTGACCAGCGTGACACTTAAGTGTATCAATTAATCTGGGGTATTACCCACGGGCCAATGCCCAGTTCTTCAATGAAAACATGTATTATAATATTTTTTCAATGGAATCGATTATTAAGAACCATAGATTTAATAATGTCTTCGTATATCTTTCTCGTTATGTTATAAAACAGATGGTCTATCCTGTGGCAACTAGCTACCGATCTCAATACTCTATCGCCCCAACTCAGAGTCACTAACGGTTACTTTAGTCAGAATCACCATACAAATTCTGTACTAAGGAGCGATATAAGTAACCGTTAGTGACTCTGAGTTGGGGCGTATATAGGTTCATCAATCCTCAATTGGTTACCTAGCAACTGTCAAAAAGTTCTAGATCCTAGTTATTATTCTACCATTATTAGGATTGGCATTAAGTTAAGTGTGTCAGAATTTAAGACCATCATTGTAATTCAATAGACTGAATGAATAAATAGAGAAAAGAATTCCCCTAATCATATATTACCAGCACATAATTGAATATCTTTCCCATTGTTAGTGTTTACAAATCTACGAGTGCATCACATCTCTACTTAATTGTCACGATGTAAAACTGTTTTAAGTAATAATTTAAGAGTTTCCGATGGATATTATTATATATTTCTAATTTGAATGAGTATAAATTTCATTTCTTTTGAACCGTAGTTGCTACTTTTTTTGTTTAGACCATAATACCAGAGAAACATAAACTAAGCGATTATCTGTAGGAGAAACCTACAAGAAATCATAACACAGCAAATCTAGACAATTATGAGTAACACTGGTGAAGGTTCAGGTCGTTAAAGGACTCCATTAAAACATAATTGTCTCCAGATAAGTATTAACTTTAATAAACTTTGTGTTTGAAAAAATATATCTTATAATTGTCTATGCTCGTTATTCTTTACTGTTAATTAAACTGACATCAAAACTGTAACGACGTCGTATTTATACTTTGGATTTACTTTATAATTGTAAGTAATGTTTTTTCTGAATGTCTGTCTTTTGCATCTGTCTATCTGCCTGTTTCTCAGTCCTTAAGTTCATTTATAGTTCATTTATATCTGTGTAATCGGCCGTCTGTCTGTCTGGTATGACATTATGTGGATCTCATTTAATTAATTTTTGTGAAGAGAAAATAAACAATATTTTCCTCACAACAAACAAAAACGAGGAAGAGGAATAAACAGCCTCACCTCATAAAAACGTGCTAAAAATAACAATATTTTTCGGGATTATTTGTAGACAGGACTATTTGTAGACTTGAGTCATCAAAGTCACTATCAATACTTAAATCCTAATAAAAATGCCTAAACTACTTTTCTAATATAACAGTTGTGCCCTGAATAAAACAATGGTCATTGAACCAAATAATTTATACAATATCTATGTCTGTGTATACAATCTATAATATTGAGTTGTCAGAACACCTGTTTGTATATTGACTTAATATGGCACGACAATCGTGCCGTATTTGTAATGAAGCGTTCAATGGCGGTCAGGCAATCTGATTTTAAAACTAACTTCCTAATTTTTAAGAGTTTCCTTATTCAAAACGAAACCCTTATCGTTTCGTCATATCCGCACCTAGATACTAGATACCCTTTAGAAAGTTGCAATTTGACATAATTAGATATACATAACTATTATTATTCTACAGGTAAAGAAGGAATGTTTTTTTTTAATCTACCCCATTGAGCCACTTTCATTTTATTGAGTTCTAAAATAATAAAAAACATACACAAAAATAATATAATAAATATCGAATGTTATCTAATATTATAAGCATTGTATAATAATGAAAAGCATAAGTGCATAAGTGTATCAGTGATACCTATATGAATAAAATATTTTGACTTTGACTTTGACTTTGAAAAAAGTAATAATATCATGCTTCAGTTGTGTAGTATGTTATGAAGTAAGCGCACATCAAAACCCACATTGACTCTGGTGAAACCAAGTCATATGGCTTCAACTCACTACAATACTTCAACCCACTACAGGACCCTCTCCTCATAGAGAGAGGCCTAGAGCATAATCCGCCACGCTACTCCACTCAACAAAAGATTTAAAATACATAAAAAATATATAATGTTTTTTTCTTAATTGAACAACTCAATTGCAGAAAAGGTAAGTGGACAACTGAAGTGTCGTAAGTTTTCATGCTAAAGAAAAGCATCTGTCACTATATGACGACATTTTATCATATATACAACATGATACATTCCAAATCATATACCTACTTTCATGATTAATCAATACAGAAGGTGTGAATATCACATAGGAATTAAATTAGCTTCATTACTACCGTTATGTAAAGAACAGAAAAAATATAGTAATTTCGTAAAACTAGTTAACTCAAGGCGAGTTAACTAGCTTGAGAGAAACAAGTTTACATTCAAATAAAATGTTTGCACGTTTCTAACAGGTATTTTATTAATATTTTTTGTTTATCTTACATTGAAAACTTCTTCATAAATTGGTCTATCTATTGGTAAAAACTGCATGAAAATCCGAGCAGTACTTTTTGAGATAATCGCGGTCAAACAAACTTATTTATAGTATGTGAGCTTACAACAAAGGTCACAGCGTCTCGAGACATGATAATAACTCCATAATAATAAAATTACGGCTAATATAATTTTCATACAAATGAATTTTTTAACATAAACTTTTAGATTCCTCAGCCCATCCTTCTCTCTCCTAAAGTCTCGTTTCACTGGATAATTTTTGCAATAAACATGTTTTAGAGGTACGGCCGATTATACGGCTATAACTTTTCCATTGACTCAATCGAATTCTAATTTGAATGATGAAATAAATATAAAAGGTACTAAAGACTCGTTTACACAAGAGAATTTTGTGCTAATATGCGCGTGATTTGCAATATGTTCGTATTGGCCACATTAATGTCATGACATGCTGATGTAAAAGAGGAGATGTTGTGAGACTTGTGAGATATGGCTCCACCCCCTCCCTCATCCCTCTAACTTCACGTAATTTTTCAAAATGTGTGTTTCTAGTGATCACCTTCGATAGGCTTTGGGTGAAAAAAATCTAAATGTTTTTTTTTTATTTTACTTTCATTTTTGGACCCCCCTCCTAAATGCCTCTCATAATAATTCATGGACGCCCCCTTTATTGCTAGATACCTGTATATAAAATGTGCAATCACAATGCGTCTAATAATTTTGCCAGAGACTGTAGGTCTACTGTTTGAGACTGTGCATTTTCTTACATAATATCTAGATTTATCCATAAAAATAAAATTATATAAAAATTACGTATTAAAAATATCTACTAAAAACAATTGAGTTTGAGACTGGCAGAAATATTTTAATCGATAAAACATTTACGCAACAAGCTGTCATCGACATTTTCAACAAGGAAAAATATACCTTACTTAAAATAAATTGATTTACGCCCCAACTCAGAAAGGTTCCTTAATTTAGCTGTAAGGAGTCCATAACTAATTGACATTAAATATGTTAAGTATCGATTCCTCTCAGAGTCATTTTATTAACTTTAAGTAACCCTAGTGCGGAACAACGTCTAATAACCTTATCGATTATCATATCGATAGAGTATTAGTGTAGCCACATGTAAAATACGTTGAGAACACATAAAAAATAATACTTATTTTAGTGATTTTAGAACAATGATTTATACTAATATAGTAACAAGAAATTCGTTTACTGTGTTTTCTTACTTAAGAACATTGCAAAGTAGCTTTTTTCTTTAAAATAAAATAAAAAAACTCGCAATTTTATGTAACGGCCATACTGTACCTAGTAGTACAGGTAGTATCTGTGGCAGTACACTGTACAGTAAATGTCAATTGTCAGTCAATTCAATGTTGATATATTATATTGTTGGTTTGATTTCAATCTGAATTGAATTGAAAAATTTCATTTTTAATATCGCCAACCTATTTATTATATAATATTATCATGTACATGTAAAGTACCTACCTACACTTTCAAATTAGCGAATATGATAATAACTTATGTTAGTAAATAAGGGGCACCAAGGTTGTGAATTGTAATCAAAACAACTGTATCGTTTTTTAAAGGATGTGGAGTGTAAAATACCGCGAAAAAGAGTTGCAAATGGTAAACCTCTCTTTGTTGGTTTCGTTAGGCCTGGCACCAGTATAACTGTTTTTACACATTCTGCTGTATCGTGCATAAAATTCTTGGACCGAGTACATACTCGGTCACATAACATTCTAGACGGATCAGAGAAATCTCGCAAATATCACCTTGGCCCCACATGTCTATGCATTCTAGCGTAATCAACAAATTCAATAAAATCGGCAAAATCCGCGAAAACAGACATTTTGCTTGTGAAATCACTCAAATTGTAAACCTAATGTCAACTGAACGTCAAAATCAATCCTAAGTAGAGTTTAAGTAATGGTATTTGTATAATTAACTTTAATTGCCATTAAGGACCTGTAAAGGTCGATTAACTGACTCTGGGAGTGACTAATTGTGATTCTGTACTAAGGAGCGATTTTAATGACCATTAAGTGACTCTGAGTTGGGGCGTTAGAGATAATGTCCAGAATTTGATAGTGATAAAAATAAAATCCTAATCGATGTTCCCAATGAATTGCATTTGAGTTATTCGTACAATGTTGAAACTTGAAAGTATTTGAACTGCTTGAATATCATCAATTTAATAACCATTTACCGGTTTTTTATTTGAAGGAGTAAAATCGGTCAAGTATTAAATATCAAGCAAAAGTCATAGATCAATGAGTTACACAGACGGATTGTATTAAAAAGAGACGGGTGTATGTATTATTATACAAATAATAGTATTCCTCAATGCATTTCTTTTCATAGTATTTTTGGGAGAGTGAATAGGTTCTTCAAGATCTACTAAAGTGTCTTAATAGAAACTTTAAGAAAATAGAGTGTTACATCATGAAATTGATTTGAAGTAATAAATAATTAAAGTTTGATGAAATACTTATTTCTCATACTCTCACAGATGATTTCCAAAAAGAAAATTTAATTATTTCGTAAAATTGTCCAGTTACTATGGGTACACATTTCAACATAATTCTTTATAATTATTAATTCTTTATTCTAAATTCTTTATGCATGTAAGTTTTGATTTTTTGTATAATTAATATAACAAACATTTATTTATTAATTTAATAACAGCAAACAAATAATATATTAATCTATTTTATACTAACAGCTCATAATTTAAAATGAAGACTCCAAACATACATTTCACTCTATCCATTCTTCTTTTTAATCTATGGTTAGTAAGCATTGACACACAGAGGGCTTGAGTGGCACTTCAAGAAAGTGCGTTGATCTTGCATTTATACAGCCTCTTTGGTTTGTTTTCAAACAGTTCATCGATCTCATCTCCTCGTACAGTTATAAAGTATTATTTACTCTTGAATTAAACAAACCTTATTTGGCCATGCATAATTTTTGGTTGGGATAACGTAACTATTGTAACGGGTGTCCTATTTAATGTGCTAAGTGTACAATTTAATTTGAACGTGGAATTTTTTATGTGAATAACTGATAAAGGATCAAACAAGATGATGATAAGTGGTCACCGTCATCAATCAGTAACACCTAGGGTTGCCAGATGGTCGGGATTCGTCTGGATTGTCCTGACATTTCCAGTCTCGATAAAACTCGAAAAGTCCCAACAATTCACTCGATTCAACAGAACGCGTTTGCCGCACACACTGTAGCCGTTTTTTCGTCGTCAGCTCATTTGCCGGCTATTTCCAAAAAAAAATTGTCCCGACAAATCCCGACTTTTTGAAGTTTTGTCCAGATATTTCAGTCTTGCCATCTGGCAACCCTTGTAACACTAAAGGCATCACCGATGCGTTACCGCAAGAAAGAAGATAGAAGAAAGAACTAGCGCTCAAGAAAGAACTGAAAATTTTAGTACTTTAGAAGTGTGGTGTCACCTGCAGAGAAAAGTAACCCATCTGTCTATTAAAATTGTGTAAACAGATGGGTTACTTTTCTCTGCAGGTGACTGTACACAATTTCACCACATGCTCAACCCTCTTACTACTCACTTTGACTTTGACAATTTATACTGTCTCAATACGTTCCCGAAATTCTTGGATAATTGATTTTTAGTTGACAAAAAAATTATTACGGCAATTTATGTAAAAAAATCTGTTTAGTATTTTGTAATTCTTGGAGAGTCTTGGTGAGTTTTTAGGCTACATGTAATTATGTTTGCGTATATTGCATGTAAACAGAGCAATAAACATATAGAACGGATAGGTCACGCCGCATCGTGTCACGAGGTCGCATTCAAAGAGTGAGGGAAAGCCAATGCAACATCTATTACAGCTAAAGAAGCTCTCATTGCAAAACGTACCAAAGGTTAGATTATGTAACATATGCAGTACCTGTCTAGTCTGTGGTCAGATATTTATGTAATATTGGAGATTGTCTGACTTGAACCGTTGAAAATTGTACGGGAATTATGCAAATAATGTCGTAAACCATTTTCAGGTTATTTATAACTATTATAGGATTATTATTTTGATCGGTCTTACGTTTGAGTAATGCGAATTCGAATCCTGAACGCGCCCATAATTTTTAACCGACTGCAAAAAAGGAGGGAGTTCTCAATTCGACTGTATTTTTTTATTTACAATTAAAATCAATATTACCAATATAATGCCTCCGAAGGCCATACCACCAGCGGGCCGGATTTAGTCGCCTCTTACGACACCTATTCGGCGTGGAATTGGGATAAGTATTCTAAGCCGCCCCAATACGCCTAAAAATATCCATGTCGATTGTTTTGATTTAATAAATAATAACATTGAGAAGTTTAGACTTTCATCTCTCCTGCTCCATAATCCTCCTCCATAAATTCCAAATAGGTTTATAAGTTTTATACTTATAAGTAGTCGATAATTTGAAATTGACATTGAATTGGTACACCATTACGATACTTCAGTGCGTAACTGAGAGGCCTCGAGGCCTCGAGTGTGTGAGACCTACAATACAGTTACTATCTGACAAAAAAATAAGGTCCAGATTTTTATCGATTTATTTATATCGATCAGCCATCTAAACTCTCAGCTACGTAACACTTATTTAAAGTTTATTTCGCAAAATCACGCGTAAAGATTGACGCAGTTATAACAACTTAATTTCGTCATTATTGTCAAATTCAATTTATAAATCTAATTCTATTACAAGCATATTATTATAATAGTACTCCGTGACAATATGCGTTCACTTACATAAAATATTATGAAACTCAACTTATAAAAAATGTAATTGAATAATAAATTATGTTGTTTTATTATTTACTAGCTGATGCCCGCAGCTTCGCATATGAAAATTATGCTTTACCTTATTTATATCTCTTGCAGAAGAAAATTTTAAAATATATTGAAATCCAGGATACAATCACAAAGGGTTCTTCCGGGAGCGGGTTTTGAAAAATAAACAATATTCACATTTTTTTCTTTTCCATGAAAAATTTTGAAAAAACTGGAAAATACATGTTCTATCAATTTAAGCAAGAAACATTTGTTGCTTTGAAGCAAATTGGTTGATGTTTTATCAATACTCCATACAAACTTTCATCCTGTTTTCCAGAGTAATTTTTCGTAATTTTTCGGGATATTTTTTTTCCTAAAACATGATCCAGAGTACTAGTAACAACTTCACCAATTTTAATTGAAATCCGTTTAAGGGTTTTCATGTGATGCCCGAACAGACCAAAAGACAGACAATAATTCAAAAAATATTTTTCTACTCTATCATGTTATTGGAGTGCCCATAATCGAAATGGGTTTTCATGTGATGCCCGAACAGACCAAAAGACAGACAATAATTCAAAAAATATTTTTCTACTCTATCATGTTATTGGAGTGCCCATAATCGAAATGGGTTTTCATGTGATGCCCGAACAGACCAAAAGACAGACAATAATTCAAAAAATATTTTTCTACTCTATCATGTTATTGGAGTGCCCATAATCGAAATGGGTTTTCATGTGATGCCCGAACAGACCAAAAGACAGACAATAATTCAAAAAATATTTTTCTACTCTATCATGTTATTGGAGTGCCCATAATCGAAATGGGTTTTCATGTGATGCCCGAACAGACCAAAAGACAGACAATAATTCAAAAAATATTTTTCTACTCTATCATGTTATTGGAGTGCCCATAATCGAAATGGGTTTTCATGTGATGCCCGAACAGACCAAAAGACAGACAATAATTCAAAAAATATTTTTCTACTCTATCATGTTATTGGAGTGCCCATAATCGAAATTTTGAAAAATAATTCAATGTACATAAGCCCTTTGAGTTTTATTATAGTATAGATAGATTTATTAATTACGTGTGTATTATTTTCATATTGGACACGGACATGGGTATCTGTGTCGAGCGTGAGAAAATGGCGCGAAATTATTTGAACTTGACATATTTTCTTTTTTTTAATATCAGAATACATCTATGTATTTTTATGTCATTCAATTATTTTTGCACAATTACGATTTCATTCTCGTACAAAAAGTTAATGAATATTTATTTCTTTTACTAGTAAACGTTCACCGACCTTACTTTACTTGCAAAATTTGATACTTTGCAAAACTGCGGTACCCCACTTCCTAGGAGAACCTTAAAAAGAGTACCTTAAGCTTAACCTTTGCTTTTTGTCAGAATAAGGCCTTTTCCTGCTTGTCATAATGTCATTTATGCCTTGAGATTCTGGTATACCTATAGGTATCGGAGTGTTTATTTTTTATTTTTGTATCTGTAAAATATTATTATTGAAATATTGCCTCTAACGAGGCGTTGGCAACTGGTGGTTGGCAAGTAGTTGCGATATAGAACGCTCTACTGCGCAGATTACGTACACACTTGGACATAACCCAGATTTTTTGTTTGCTTTTAAATACGTGTTGAACGAACATAGATAATATAATAGTTTTTCTGTCAAAAAAATGGTTTATGGTGCGTTAAACATTGAAAAATTAGATGAAGTACTCCTAGAGGAAGTCAGAGCTAAAGCCTACTCCATGACGCTGCTGCTGCAGATAAGTGGAGGAGTTAATAGCCAACCAAAGTGTCAGTAGTTTTCATGCCAAGGACTCCGACATGGCGTATCGGCCATCATCTTACGATAACAAACGGGACCGACTTTACATACGTGCCTTACGAAGCACGGAAGCGCTCAAGAACTTTTTGCCACGAGCGGTCACTCATCCTACAACCGACCGCGTTCGCTGTTCCTTAACCCGGTTTTATCTTGTATATAAAAGGCAAAAGTGATTGACGTTGTATCAACGCACAGACCAAACCCTTAGGACTAGAAAATATCGCACACGTATTCCTCTTATGACGTAAGCATCCACTAAGGAAGGATTTTTCAAAATTCAACCCTCAAGGGGGCGAAATAGGGTATAAATATGATAAGCGTAATTTCCGCGTGCGAAGCTGCGGGCAACTAGTTAGGTATATGTATCCACATAGGTTAGCATATATATTCAATTAAAACCAATTAATGAAACGTTCTAAAGTCAAGAAGCCATGTGAATTACGTTATGCAGTTAGCCCTTACCCTATTGGCACCCACTCGTCGTTTCGCAACAACATTAGCAGCACTTGCCATCACTGTCGTAACTTGTAACCTAGGTTGCTTCTTTGATTGGATTTCCATAAGTATAATGAGAAACAAATGTTGCTAACTAAAAGGATTCTCTTTAGATTGCGACTATGGTACATTGAAGTATAATGTCATAGAACAGACATCTCGAACAAAATGTGTGTCCCGCCCGGGAGGTTCCATTTTCAAAATTGAAGATTGAAGCCACGTGGCGCTAATGCATTGGGTCATACATGATGTTCGCGGTATCGGTTCTATACGCTAGTAATAATACTTCAATGCTTTGGTAGTTTGTTCTTGGTCAAATGTATCCACTTGAAAAGTTTAGCGAAAATGGGTTAAAGCCAAATAGCTTATTAACGAACAGACAAGCTGTTTGATGGTAAGTGGTGGTATCGTCCATTAACTAACGCACTCACTCACTATCACACTCACACTAGGATTCCCTGGTCATGTGTGCCATGTGCAACACACAAAGACTACACTCACACCCAGACCGAGAACAGAGGTACAAATTCATCATGCTTCCGCATCGCTGGGAATCGAATCCAGGACCCTTAGTACAGCGGTTCCGTATAGTGAGCATTTCACCTGAGTCGTCTAATCCTATCTCTGACACATTATGACATCAAGTGGGAATAGATAAGACCCTTTGTATGTAAACTTTCTTTTGTTAGGTACAATAAAGTTTAAATACTTCAATAAAAATAACCAATTAATAACAAAAGTTCAGGCTTTAGACCACTGTAATCAGAATGACCTGAGCAGCTAATAGGTTGGTACTAAAAAATGAAATATAAAAATATCAAAGAGCGTGTATCAATAAATTTAATGCCGTCTAAGCATGATCATTTGGCCGATGAGCAAAACGAGTTCTGGACCCAATATCACATTCTATTTAGCATCGCCGCTTATTACTTATGTATATTTGAGCATTCATCAACCTGTTATTCTGTGGATATTGGAATCAATACAATAAACTAAAAATATATAATAAATAATATAATATAAAAACTAAAAGTTATATAATTATGATCATAGGCTATAATTATGTGAAATATTATAGAGTTTATTAATTATATGAAAAGTATATAATTAATATTATTTTTTCTAAAATTTTCACAGTGACTGCGTAAATGTGTAGTACTATAAGACCTATACTACATTCTATGTAGTATATTCTATGTACTTGTATGCAGAGTAGCACAGTGGGCTATAGAGGGAGCTATGCTCAGTATTTGTCTACGTGATTGCATCAGAAATGAGGAGATCCGTAGACAAAAAGGGTAACCGACATAGCTCAAAGAATTGGCCGACTGAAGTATCAACAGCCTGGCCACATAGTGCGAAGGACGGATAACCGTTGGGGAACAAAGGTCCTCGAATGGCGCCCACGTTTCAGAAAAAGAAGCATAGGACGCCCCCCGACTAGGTGGACTGACGATCTGAAGAAGACAGCGGGCATCCGCTGGATTCAGAAGGCTCAAGATCGGTCAGAGTGGCGCTAGTTAAGGGAGGCCTAGATGTCCAGTAGTGGATCTCCAAAGGCTGATGGATGGATGAATGGATGGCAATAAAAACATAAATATTCGTCACTCAAAAAAAATGTTAAAAATTTAATAATACAAATACCTACTACAAAAACGAATATGCACTTTTCTTATTATAATGATAACAGTAAGAAAATTAGACCATGCCTTGAACACACTTATGTTCAAGGCATGGTCTAATTACCTACTTAGGTAGTGTCATTGTTATTTAGACGTATAAAAAGTTAAAGGCTCAGTAAATTATAAAATGTATCAAGGCTTAATATAAAACATTTCTTAAAAACAAAATTATATTTTAAATTAACTTAAATAGTCATTTATAAAAACCAATTTAACACGAAAGCGTAAAATAATATCATATTACAATATTATATTATTTTGTACAAATGAATCATATTGTACGTGACGTATCACGTACGAGATGGGCGGATAATGCTTAGTCGATAAAAACTGAATCAAACTGATAAGAAACGTATTATGAACGGCTAAATGTTACATAATTGTTTATTATCATATCATTACAAAAACACGTCACTGTCATTTTTTATATTTTTTACTAATCCTACTAATATTATAAATGTGAAACTTTGTATGGATGTCTATTGCTATTCCACGCAAAAACTATTGAATAGATTTTTATGAAATGCACAAAGATAAAGCATGATATGGAATAACATATAGGGTGCTTATTATTCCGTAAACGCGAGCAAAGCCGCGTGCAGAGCACTAGTGATCAATAAACGTTGATTCAAATCACAAGTCACAACCCTACCTACTCATTTGACTTGAAGCAATGTCTTAATAATGTTTTTCTTCTGACGACGTTTTTATTGACAGTAACTACCTAACAGGATATAAAGAGGAAGGAATAT
Organism: Thymelicus lineola; assembly: GCA_963932265.1. Lineage (NCBI taxonomy): Eukaryota > Metazoa > Arthropoda > Insecta > Lepidoptera > Hesperiidae > Thymelicus > Thymelicus lineola. The sequence goes on along the minus strand of OZ010705.1, from coordinate 6,382,758 downwards.
TACATTTAATTTACTATCTAATTTTAATTCACTGAAGTACAACGATTCGTTTATAATATACAACACTGTTCTTAGATACATTACTTCATAGATATCTTCTCTGAACAATATATTTTAATAATCAATGTCAGTTTATATATAAAATCTACAAAGAGGAGGCAAAAACAAGTTTGAGACAGAAATAAAGATTACACAACTGTCGAGAGATGAGCTGACATCTTTAGGAAAAAGCGTCGCTAATTTTGAATCAACTCAATAAAAAAATGTTTTTAATAAAAATAGAATATTTTATTACAAAATTACGAAATCGGAAATAAAGCAGGTGAATTGTCCAAGCTAAATTTTATGTGATTTCCTATATTTTATACTTATTACACAATGAGTAACCATACGATGGTATTTGGTGACAAATATTCATTGATTAGTTTTTAATTAACTCGTAAAAATTTACTTGCTTATTTATGCTCAAATATAATTTCCGTAAAAATCATAATTTAAACATGACTTACAAATATAGGTTAAGTGTGTAATTAAAATTGTTTATTTAAATAAAAACGATATTTCTAGTTCCATATTACCAAAGTCTGTATTTTGCGAAAAAGTATTCTTAATTTAAAACCAAACTTTATATATAACATTATATTTAAATTCCAAAACTATTATTTTCTAAAATATCTCTCCTTCCTTTTATGTAGGATAATCTAAGGTAACTGTTCTGTAATTCTTTAATTATAATACGGAATAAAATATGTTATCATCCAAATATATTTTTTATGTTTCAAGTGACCTATTTCGCTCCAAAGAAGTATCAAATGACTAATAACAAGGAAAAATTGTTACTTATTGACAAATTGAATAGGTAGAACATATACAGGTACATATTTACTTGTTTTGATAATTAAATCTACGATAGGAATATTAATTGTTTTTGTACAAAAATATTCATTCAATGTCAATGAAATAATCATAATCATGTCCTGGTATCATCATATCGAAATAGGATTAATGTTAAATGCGTCACATATCATACTATCACTTAATTTATATGTATAGAATTGTTTCAAAATTATAAAAAAAATATACAGTATTTTTAATTTTGATTACTTTTACTTTTGTACCTAGCCTACTTGAAATGCAAAATGATGTCCTAACCTATCAATCAAATCTTTTCGTTATATTATTATTTCAAAAAAGCAACATAATCATGTCATAAATACTTGTCAATAGATATTTTAATCAGTACAATTTAGACAATTGATATATTTTTTTAAATACTGTAATCACTAATAATTTTAAGAATTAAATAGGTACAAAAATTTGTAATATACCAAAATTAATCGTAATAATCAGAATTTATTTTACACCTTTGACATTTAAGTCGAAGTACTACTTAAATATTATTGAAATTCTTGCTCGTATATCATCCGCTCGTCTAATTACGTGACACGTTAAAACTTATTTAAACCTATTAAGGATGATGTAACAGAGACCAAACAAACTAGAATCCGCTTGACACCCGTCGTAATACTTAAATATTTATACAAGAGCGCTCGGAACTTCAACCTTCAGAAGAAAATTCGCCTTTCGAAAGGCACGGACTAAGTTCAAAGGTAACCCTACTTGTTCTGTGATTGATTATAGAGCGAGTTTTATATTATTATTACTTTTAAGGTTTTGGCAGTCATACTTTTATATGATTGATTTTGTGTTGTTGACATGCGTACAAAAATTAATCGTGCTTACAATAGTTATGAAACTATTGCCTAGACATCGCGCAATAGCAGCGAAATATTTAATTAATATATTTATTGAGTACTCTAATAATAACAAATATACTTATTAAATACTAGGAAATCGCCCTCACTTCGGTTCGGGAAAAATAGTAAAAAAATATAATATAGCCTATGTCACCGGGGATAGTGTAGCTTCCCAACAGTGAAAGAATTTTTTTAAATCAGTTCGGTAGTTTCGAAGCCTATTCAATGCAAACAAACAATCAAATCTTTCCTCTTTATAGTATTAGTATAGATATAATATTATTGTGAAAATTTCTGAAATCCAATTCGGTTCAAGTACCTCTAAATTACTTGGTAAAATAAGTCTCTAAACGATAAAAACTAAGCAATGATTTACTAATAATATTAATAAATTATTTTAAATATAAAATAAGTTTTTCTCAAAATAATCAAAGCCACTTTTTATCCGAAATTAAATTGTTTTTTTTAAATCTTGCAACATATTTATCACGAAAGTATGTGTGACAGATTTTAATCTTTTTTAAGCGAATTATTTCACCTAAATAAAATGACTTCTATGTATATATCCTAAAGAAAACTAATATATGCGTTACTACCCAGAGTCTTTTCCCGAAGCAAAGCCAAGTTCTAAAGGTTAGTTATTTCTAAAGATTATCAAACAAACAAACAAACCAATAAAAAATCTCTTCAACAGTTCATCTTTTTTTTAATATTGATGTGAGATAGACAAGACATAAATTAAAAACTTAATAACACCTGATGATACAAGAAATCAGGTATCTATCGCATGGCGCCCATTTGTGAATTGAATCCGACACCTTTAGCCAAACTACTTAAACAGGTTAATTAAGTTTTCAAATAAACGAATCGATTACCGCACAAAACTAATATATATTATTATTATCAGATTTATCAGTTAAAGTATTATAAGTACTTACTTTTCCGGCAATTATTAATATCTAGGTAAGACCTCAATAGAACAAAGGCAACACTAAAACTGTATAAACATACATACATAATTAATAAACTAATTACATATATTATAATATCTTATTTGGTTTGCATGGCAAAACTGAATAAATAATTAGTTTAATCTAAACAAACATTTTAAACATAATGCTATTTTTTTGTTTCAATCTTTTGTTCTTTGTATTGTGTAACCTGACCTACAAAATTTTGTATTTATACAAATATTATTCAAATACTTTAAATTATAATTGTAAGATTTAGTTATTGAATGTATTAAGCAAATAATATCTGCCCCCGATTCTCTTTAACTCGCCCATTATTAAAGTTACAAATAGTATCCGTGTTAAAACCGTCATAATAATAATTATGATGTATTAATAAATGGTACCTACCTCCATTTATTTAATGGATTGTGTTAATAATTTATTGTTCTATGGGGTTTTTCTTTGTTTACACATTTTTCTATACATGTAACAGAACTTTTTCATTTTGTTTTATTTTCATTTTCAATTGATAAATTTATAGATACATAGACATATATAAATAGACACATTATCTTGATAATGAAGTCTAATGAAAATTAAGAAAACCTTTTTACATTTTTTATTTTTAATATTGAAAATTATGAAATAAGTTTATTATTATAAAGAAATTTTAAAAAATCCTTTTTCAAGTTATAAGAAAAAATCAACTAGAATTTAATTTTCCATATTATTATAAGAACATGGTATGTATAAAGCAAATACAATAAATTAAATATTGCTATTAATGGTGAGAAATTAGTGGCAAAACAAAGTATTTTGTCATATTTTTAAGAAACAAATAAAGTAATTATAATAAAATATGCATTACATGTAGGTATATACGTTCGTAAGTTCCTTCGTTTTAGTTTTACATATCATATATGTATAATTATGTATACTGTACATATGTACGTGCTTTCATGACTGATTAAACCACACGTTACGAAACTAAATCTAAAATGTAAAACAGCAAGTGAAGCGAAGAGTCTACCTTCAGAATATTCTAATAAGGCGACCTATTAGCGCCTTCAATACTCCGGTAACTTCAACTTCAATAATCCTTTCGCAACAACACTTTCAGCTTCAAAATTCGCATAATACTCTTACGTAACGGTTACACAATGGTTTTATTTTACAGCATATACCGTCAATACTAAATACAAGTCATTGCTTTGTCGCAAAAAAAATCCGAAAGCTGTGACATAATTTGAATACTCTATCAAGTGATCTAGATACTTTTATTTGAGTCGGTTTAGTATTTCGCTGAAACAAACTAAAATTACCGATTGTTTTTTTTTAATCGACTCCCGACTCTTTCATCTCTACCCTCTACCAACTACAATAAAACTTACATATGAGGAAGTTATCAGCAGAAGGGTGGACCGGGAGCGCTGTAGTACACACAAGCAACACACTTATACGCCATACACATAATCCATCACGGCTACCACAAGAGTTCCACAGAGGTTCACAGAGTCACAATAGAGTACACGCGACACAATTTTTCCGTGTGGAAAACTGCAGTCGCGTGACGCGTGCGACGCTGTACACGGCGAGCGGGCGACTGACCTGCGCATACGCTCCCCCACGCAATAAAACCTTCGCTTTTCAAGAGTGGGGGCGTTTGACGATTTTTTGAAAACGGTACTTTGTTGATAACCAGTAGGGTACTAGGAGGACTCTCACAAGGATTATGGAGACCTGATCCTTGCGTGTAACTGGTTCAATAAAACCTTCGCTTTTCAAGAGTGAGGGCGTTTGATGATTTTTTGAAAACGGTACTTTGTTGATAACCAGTGGGGTACTAGGAGGACTCTCACAAGGATTATTGAGACCTGATCCTTGCGTGTAACTTGTTCAATAAAACCTTCGCTTTTCAAGAGTAGGGGCGTTTGACGATTTTTTGAAAACGGTACTTTGTTGATAACCAGTGGGGTACTAGGAGGACTCTCACAAAGATTATGGAGACCTGATCCTTGCGTGTAACTGGTTCAATAAAACATTCGCTTTTCAAGAGTGAGGGCGTTTGTATATTTTTTGAAAATGGTACTTTGTTGATAACCAGTAGGGTACTAGGAATACTCTTTCAAGGATTATGGAGAAGCAAGTATCAGCCTAGGGGAGGCCTATGTCTAGCAGTGGACCTCCAAGGGCTGATGGATGGATGGATGGATGGAAGTATCAGCCTTGCGAAGTAACTGGTTCCCGCAAGGATTTGATATAAGTCTGGGTTTTACTGTTACTTTATCAAACAATACTTATGGGCTTCTAGTATAAGTAATGAATATGAATTCTGTATATTCTTGAAATGTACTCTCTTATTAAATGCTAGGATTTCTTTCGACATAGCACATCGATTACTATCTAACGACATGTGACAACATGTACATGCTACTATAGTAGACAAAAATGGTGAATTACGTCTCTAAAAGGAATATTTCTCCATGGGGTTCACCTGGATAGCTACCACCCTGTAGCTTCAGTCAGCTGCCAAATGAATCATGTTCCGGCTGCTGGCTTGAGAGCCAGTTCTTTCTTTCTCTTTGCTCTCCCTTTCTTGGCCGGCAACGCATCAGTGATGACTTTGGTGTGGTCCATGAGCCATCACCCATAGCCACTGGTTCCAACTGGTTGTTAGTGGCTATCGTCACACAACCAGCCAACCAACTAACCATCAGGTAGATTTCCATGAAATTTGATATTATGTTATTAATACAACTCATACAAGACATTTGTAAAGTGGTTGCGATGAATAAGATTTGAACTCAGATTTTTTATGGAGACGAACGTTCAAAGGACTAACTACTTAAACGTTACCAAGGTATTGTGCTACTGTCAATGCTAATATTGCACCTACAACAAACTAAAACAGCTCGAAAGGTTTGTTAAAAGTTATAGAATCTTTAAATGTAATGTAAGACTCACGCTTTTTATTACATTTACACAAAACATTTGCCAGCTAAATAGAATCGTGAGTGCCACTCACATTACTCGTTTACTAATGTCATTGTGAACAGCAATCTCCACTGACATCGGATTCCAAATTAAATATCAAAAACTTGATCAATAAATTGATGAACAAAACAATGAAGAATAATTTGATTAATGAAAAGATTTGATCGGAGTTATTGATTTAAAGATACCGGGCTATCGGAGTTTGACACGCATGGATTGATTTTTGTAATAACATGTTTTTTATGTAATAAACTGACACTTAAGCACACGATCCACCTGATGATAAGTGGCTATCGTCACCCATGGACATCAGTAACACCAAGGGAATCACCACTACAGGCTGGAGTAAAGATTCTCAAGCTCCCAGCATGACAAGTTGTTTGGCGGCAAGCGAGGGGGTAGAGATCTGATTTTCTACTATAATAAATTCTGGACAAAAAATAACCGACTTCAAAATTAAGAATAACTCAAAAACTAATCAAATCTCGCTGAAATTTAGGTGGGACTACATGACAAGCACCAACTTTCAATTAAAAAAAATCATCAAAATCGGTTCACCCAGTCGAAAGTTCTGAGGTAGCAAACACAAAAAAAATACAGTCGAATTGAGAACCACCTCCTTTTTGAAATCGGTTAAAACATAACGTGGGGGCGTGTTATATTATTTTTATAAAGTGTAAGTGATAACATTTAGGAATTATTTTATATTAAACTAGCGCCATGTCCGCAGCTTTTTCCGTGTATTCCGGGATAATAAATATCCTATAATGTTATTTCAGAACATAATCTACCTGTGTGATAAATTACATGAAAAATTCAGTAGTTCTTGCGTGAAAGACTAATAAATATCCACTGTTAAGTCGAGTGACGAATAATTGTAAACAACTTATTGTCGTACTTGTTTTATTAATTTTAATTACGTAATGCTTTCACAAGTGGTACTAATAAAATAGATTTAATATGTCTTAGACTCTTAGATGTTGTAGCGATCGTGTTCGCTATTGTAGTTCTTAATGTGCACAGAGTAATTAACACTTGTTTTTCGCGCCACAGTGTCCACAGAGAACACAACACTATTTTTGCCGCGCGAATATGGTGGCGCCTGCGTCGCTCCCCGCAGTCGCCCGTAGCTTAGTTGGTTAATGAAGTATTAACATCCACACATCCTCACAGAATTTCAAATTTATAATATTAGTAGGATAATAGCCTGTTATAACCTTATTTACGCTAATAAACAATTTGAATTGAAATAAATTATGACGCATTGCTTACCAAGACCCCGTTGATGTCTTTTGTAAGCTCTATACTAAACAGTGAATATTTCATACTAGTAACCGCCCTCGCTTTGCTTCGGTTTTCGGTTAGATTCTTATTTTTGGAACGTAGTTCCTTATGGCGCGTTGGGAAAGGGGGCTAGATGGAAAAAATTAAGTCTAAAAGTTGTAACGAAATTATTGTAGCGACATTAAGATCAAAAGTTAATTAGTGTAATGACACAAACACTTTTTGTGTCGTTACAAATTTTGGTCTTATATATATAAATATATGTATGTATATATCAAAAGGAACTTCGTTCCATCCGGGTGACCCTTGACACCTCTCAAGTTTTATTTTAAATAAATATAGTCCATATTATTCAGAAACAATATAGCAACCTAATGGTGAAAGAATTTTTGAAATGGGTTCAGTAAGAAATCAAAACGTTCGTCTTAATAATCCTATTAATATTATTATTGTAAAAGTGTATTTTGGATGTTTGTTCCTCAATCACGTCACAATTAACCGATTTGGCTGTATATAATGGAGATCTAGCCTATACCCTGGATTAACACATAGGCTACTTTTTATCCGGAAACGTTCAGGATTCTCGCAGGATGAGTAAAAATCGATATCCACGCTCACGAAACCACCATCATCTAATATCTAATAACTAATAACATAGATAACATAACATTTTTATTGTATATATATATGCCTTGATTGATAAAATTAATTGATTGAGCTACGACTGTTGCGTCATTTCTAAGCACAAGCTTCCTAAATCCATTGTTTATTTCAGACTAGGTTAATGTTTGAAAAGTAAATTAATATGACACAAATTAATGATAATTAAATTACTAAACAAAATAAAAAAGGGTGCGTGTACTTTTGTACGCGCGTGAGAAGTTATACTTCTTTGACATGAAAAAAAAATCAAAAAACAATATTAAAAAAACATTGTTCAAAATACAATATTCAAAAACAGCAATACTAAAAATAAAAATGAAATAATAATTTGAAATAATTTAATTTACGAATCTCTATAGCCAAACTATATGTGTTAAGCGCCATCTGTGATTAATTTTGTAGTATATTCTAATATTACTTTGCTACGTATCGTAATAGTTCTCGTAATAGAACATAGATGGTGTTTTTACAATTGCAAAAACAAATCAATTGTAAATCTTTTTTTTTTCTGTTTTTACAATTGTAAAAACACCATCTATGTTCTATTACGAGAACTATTACGATACCATGCTGTTAAACCAGTTTTTGTGGGGGGGAGGAAATGAAAGATTTTATTCAGTTCAGTTGAAGAATAATTTATTTTCCGACAGGCATTAAACTTTAATACAGATTAAGGAGAGAAAAAGAATGTGCTCCTAGTCCCAAAGACAAGTATCGATTACTATTTACTACTACAGTCCGTTCACAGTTATTTTACCTCTGACAAGCTGTCATTACCTTCCCATTAGATTAGGGAACATACCAAAACCACGTGCCTCATTTAGGGGGGGGAGGGGGGTCTTCAAAACACCACGATTGGTCACAGAGGGGAGGGGGGGGGTTTAGGTTTTTGTCACGTAGTCAATATTTTAGCAACCATTGCGCCGCAAAGTCGTCAAATATAAGCAAAATTATTAATTTTTAACTCTGTTTTTGCAAAAAAGTATTGAAAACCGTATTTATCAATTACCACGTGAAAACTTGGGGGGAGGGGGGGGGTCTTCTCATATACTACGGATGGTCACGAAGGGGGGGAGGGGGGTAAAAAGTTGGAAAAAATAGGTTACGTGGTTTTGGTATGTTCCCTTAGCATTACTTGCTGTCAAGTGACGAGTGTTGTAAAAGTTCCCGATTTATCGGGAGATCTACTGATTTTGGTTATCGTCTCCCGATATCCCGTTTTAGCGACCGTTTCTCCCGATTTTTTGCATTTTCTACCAATGTAATATAATATTGAAAATTAAAATAGAAAATAGTGTTATAAATACAAAAAACAAAAGAAACTGAGTCGCTCAATGAAAATACAGAAGAATTTTGGGCAAACGTAGGTACATATTATAGCATAAAACGTGGTCATGGCTCACGAAATCGTGTTCTAATATTTTTTCCAACTGAATCAATGATAGGTCTATTACACACAAAAAAATTAAAAAATACAAAAAACCCGACTGCGTATAAAACATGTGCGACATATTGAGGATAAGTTTTGTAAAATGGATGGAAGCTTAGACGCGGAAATTGATAAATTTATTATAGAATTGAAAGACGAGTGTGATACGGAATCTGAGAGCAGTTTTGATGATTCATGTTCGTCCGATAGTGATTATTTATCATTAGGCGTGCGTTTGGATCATTCGTATGCCAACCCTTTTTTTTTTCCGGGGGGGAAAATGCGTTACGCATACCACCCGGGCGCAGGGGGTACCCGAGTGGTTATGTGGGCCTCCCGTATAGGCTAATGAGACCCACGGTATACCCACTAAAAACCCCCCCATCTTCCGCCTCGCCGCCTTGTGACGGGGTTACGGGAACGCTTCCGCACACATCCGCGACCCCGCCAGCGGCAGCCGCCCACAAGCGGCTCCATCGCGAAAGCCCGAAGGCCCTCCACGATGGGCGCACCAGATGGTAAGGTGCGCCTTCCTCCTCGGCCTCCACCAGTACTGTAGCAAACTCCCCCCGAGTCTGCTACTAGGAGGCCATGGGTACCAGATCACTGGTACCCGGTAGAGGATCAGGTCTGTGGTTCCTCCACCGACCACACCTCGGCCGCAGAGGATAGGGCAAGCGGCGCACCGTAATACCGACATGCCTCTTCCTCTGCGGCCCCACCAATGCCGTTTCGGCGGAACGGCCCCGCCAGCTCGCAGGGGGTAGGGAGAGTGGCGCACCGTAATACCAACACGCCTCTCCCCCTGCGATCCCTCCACGGCCGCAGAAGATAGGGAGAACGGCGCACCCTATCTTCCACGGTCCCACCTCCAAGCGCGTCCGCAGCGGACTTGTACAGTCCGCTGGGAGCGCCCTCCTCGGGCCAGCCGGCAGCCCAAACAGGCCGGCCCTGGTTGCCTCTTGGCTTCACCGTGGGTGACCAGTCCACGGTTACTAAGCCCCCCCGCCACGACAAGGCGGGCAATCCCCGGGGGGGTTCGTATGCCAACCCAATTTAAAGCAATTCAATTTGTTGTAATTTTAATATAACTACCGAGAATGTGAACTGATTAGTTAGGAGACTGTAAAATAAAACATTATTTTATTTGAACGTGTATCATTTTTACTATCGTTACTTTTGGATCAACCTAGTAAATAATATTTATATACATCAGAAGAAACATGTAATATTTCATGTTAGGGAATCGTACAAACAAAACATTACAACACACAGCTAAGGTTAACCAACTTAATAAATTAATAATGTAGTTTTTATAAGGAAGAATATAAACGCGTATAAACAAAATTTTGATATTAATAATCGCCAAACAAAAAGAATGTATTAATTAATTACGCCTTCGTTCCGCCAAAGTAAAGTGCAACGATCTTTCATAGGGCTTGGTGTACATTTCTATAATAAAATCCCAAAATTAATACGTGACTTGCCAATAGAATCTACGAGTTTAATGGTTAAAACTAAGTTGGCGGGTGTCTATTATACTATCTACTACTTAAATGGTTTTTACCCAAAACGAATGTCATAAAAAGGTTGTATAATAAAAGCTATTGCATATTTCAAGAGATTTTATTAGTTATCATTTATATTAATATTTCGTCTAGTTGTGCAGGAGGCGCTATATTTCGTTGGTACCTTGCCCAATCAAGATACCATAACATACTCATTGTAAGTATGGCCACAGCAAACTACTGATCTTCTAAAGATGTATAGGGTACGTTATCCAGTGTTCAGGACTTATTCTGAACCTTTGTCAGTCACAAAACAGGCGATTAAGTAGTCCATATTCATATAGTATTGGTTTGCCAGAAATTGTAGCGAAACTGCGAAAACACATTCACCAAAACACAAGTACGAAATCGAATACAACAGTAAATTAAAATAACTGTGTGCGTGTCGATGAGTTTCAATAGTAAATAGGACTCCAAATAGGTACGCTGAAAATATTTAATAGAAAAATACAAAAAACCACGCGTAGAAACATGAAAGATCGATGACAAATATGACAGTACAGTGGTGTTATTTATAAATACTATGGTTACCAAAATGACATTATTAGGGATTACATCATCTTTGTTGTCAATCGATTAATCGATGTCAAAATATTCGAAATGTAATTTAATAAAATTAGCGTAACGATTGAATGGTAATTCTAAATATATTACATAGTTTTAATATGTATGGAATACGAAAACATGTAAGAAATAAATTAATATTATAATTATAATTAACAAATAATACATAAAATATATTATTATATTCCATCAATCGATTATTATGAATCAATTCAATCGATTATGAAATCGTTTGTAATGAGGTAAATACTGTGAAAACTTTTTTGCATACAGAAAAAATACAGAATTGAGCTAACTTCACGATGCAGAATTTAGGTGTCGGTGTGCGCGCGCATCGTAGAAATTCACTCTCATCATTTTTCACCATCGCGCCAAAAGAAGTATAACTTCAAAAAACTTTTAATCTTGACATAAAAAATTCAACTGGAAATATAAAACTATAATTACATGCATCACAGAAAAACTTTTTATCTTAATTACGTATTAGTGATACGATTGCAATAGTATGTATAATCTAATAATTTTAATGTCAGGATTCTTTTAGAAGAGTTTTTTTATTATTTGATTAGTAATTATATATTACGAGTATATGTCTCTGACAGAAATAGGTTGATTAACTCAGATTTATATTCATGAATCCACATTCTTCTGTGAACAACATTTTAGCAGATTATTTCTGTCAGCATTATCGTACCTATATATAATATAATTATATTATTAAGTATATTCTATATTGTGAAGGAGGAATTATAATAAAGTAGAAAACAGAGACTGAAAGAGCAGGAAGTTTTGACGAGATGAGCAAAGGCGAAATAAGGCAAGATGAGGTGAGACGAAGGAGAAGAGTAAGAAGAATCAAGTTTACGTAACTTGGTTGGTGAGGAGAGACGGAATGGAGAGGTGAAGTGCTAAGTGATTAGTCTTACAAAATGTAACTGAATTGCTGGCAGGTAATCTATTCGTATAATGATTTATAAACTGGAAAGAAAATAATTTTAAAGGTTGCTCAATTTCGGAGCGAAACGTGATTGTATTTTTTCTCTTTATTAAGATTAACCAATTGTACAACAGCATATAATATTAATACAATAAAATCATATTATCATACACATATTTGTAATCACTAGCACAGATAAAAATGAAGTAATTTAAAATTCAAGAAGTAGAATAATGTAAACAAAATTTACAAACTTCCGCAGAAAGTGTCTAATAACAGCATTTTATGAGTTCCTATTGGTAATATCTGTATTATTCAAATAAGTTTATATATTTAATTAATGTATAATAATTTTCAAACTATCAATACTCATTTAATTCATAACACGCTGATAGAAAAGTATTTGTTATGTGGCGACATTGCACGTCATAAGGGTAACGGTCCCGTGCGACCTAAATCACGCTATCAAAGTTTTATACTAATGCTTGCATATAAATTTGGAACACAATCGATTTGAGCATAGCCTTAGTGATTCTTCGACGTCGACATTGTCCCCAATTCTAATAAGAAATTCTGAAAGACTTAAAACAAAACTAACTTATTATTTTTTATATTCTTAAATAATCCCGGGAGTTTCTTGCCGCTTCTTCTCCCGGGACCACTCACGGTAGGGATTTGTTGAAACGATGGCGTTGAGAGACTTTCGAAAAGTGTTTGTAACAAACCTACTTCGAATAAATCTTATTTCATTTCATTTCATTTCATTTTTTTTTTATTAATTAGTGTTTAATTCTCATTACTTCTTTAGCTCACTTCTAGAAGCATCTAGCGTAGTCAGTTGAATTTTGAAAGTGTAATAGCACGCATACCGCCAGAAATCGGATAAATTACGATCTTTATTTATTTATACTTATTTACCCTTAAGAAATAAGGTAGAAAAGGCAAAATAAATAAATAATAATTATACATTATATAAATAAATCATACATACACGGGAAATTAAAACCTTATTCGTCGGCTTAGAAAATCAAGGTCTGAAGTATAACTACATAGCGAGTCGATCGGAAACCATATTTAACTAATCAATTATTTCCGTTACGACAATAATGACAATTTGATTGTTTTATCATCGGCGAAATGCGATAAACGTATTTATATTTTGAAGAAATCTATACTATAATAAAACTCAGTGTCTGTTTGTCTGTCCGGGCATCACATAAAAACCCTTGAACGGATTTCGATGAAAATTGTTGAAGTTGTTACTGATACCCTGGGTCATATTATTCACAACTTTTCGTCCCGAAAAGATAAAAGGTTTCCCGGGAAAACAGGATAAAAGTTTGAATATGTTAAAACATTATTTCCATATGCAAAGCTGCGGGCAAAAGCTAGTATATTCTAAAAACCTTGAAACCTAGGTGACCAATGTATCTCTTCAATATCTAGTTCTCACCTTTTAGTAACGTGGTTTTTGAATCCCAGTAAAGCAGAAATTTTAATGATGAGTTTTTTCTGTTTTCGGTCTGGCTGTGTATGTTCTTATGTCGTTCATGGCATCCACGATACAGGTACCATCGTAGTGCTATGATTGTGTAACATTAGTAACTTATTTAATTTATTTGGTATCAAATTGCAATTTTTATATTATTATTAATAACATATAATTAATACCAGCCACGATCGCTCTGAGCCATCATGCGTAACTTAACGCCTTTAACGTTCATATCTACCTACGTTAATATACGTTAAAACATATACACATACAGGTGCAAAACAATGAAACAATAATTAGTCTGAGCGATCTCGAACTCACGTAACAGAATCTAGCACAATCACCGAATGCAACGTCTATCATGATATCCATGATATCGTAACATCACGCGAGGTTTGACCTGCTCACCTGCCTAACTTGAGTGTACTAACACAATACGTGTGATTGCGTGATACATACAAATTATTAAATAGTACCTACTTATGTATAATCTATACTAATAATAAAGAGGAAAGATTTGATTGTTTGCACTGAATAGGCTCCGAAACTACTGAACCGATTTGAAAAATTCTTACACTGTTGGAAAGTTACACTATCCCCGAGTAACATAGGCTATATTAGATTTTCAAAAAATTAGGGATCCTTAATAAAACTCCAATAATGTAACCCAAGGTGTAAAAAATAAAGAAAACCGAAGCAAAGCGAGGGCGGTTACTCGTTGAATATAAAGTAACAAATGCTGAATTCAAGAACACAGAAACTAAACTAGGGTTTTGTGCTGTTTGTGTGGGTCTTCTAGCAAACTTGATTGTTAAGGAGTTGAAATTTTATCATACATCTTGCTCTAGTTCTGATGACAATGCATTTTGTGCTAAGCATATTAATATAATGTTTAATTTTTCAACGTTTGTCATAAAAGTATCAATAAAAATTTAGGTATTGCTTTTATTGGTAGATACAGATACGAATTGTTTTAAAATTAAGACCATCCCGAAATCATACCAACACAAAATTTTATACACGTAAGATGACAAAATGCCTCTATAAGGTGGTTATTTCTGGATCTGAAAAATTTTATTATAATATAATTAAATGTTTTTCTCCTGGGACTTATACTAATATCAATGTAAATAAAAATTTTATTTAGTATTTTTACTTTCGTCGTCCAAAAATTTCAACGTTATAAATAAATGCAGCTAAAATATCTCAGCATGTAGAATCATCTCACGGACAGCAATTTAGATGCTTATTTAAACTGTGTCTCTAGTGATTGCAAATATGCTTTCCTTATTAAGGCTGTTTCATATTTACTATTCGTCAACATAATTTGAGGCCAACGTGTGAGGCCGAGGTTATGCTACGTCACGTGATATACGTCAATCCCATAGATCATCTTTATCTTTTTCATCAATGCGTCATCGTATAACTTTTTAATTGCCGTCAAACGAGCTGATGATCCACCCATCGCTGATATATTGTCGGCAACGAAAGAGAGATGAAAAAGAAAGAAAGACTCAATAGCCCAGTGATTCTGCCTGGCAAAGCAAGGCTTTTATATGTACTACTTCATATTAAGTTAAAGCTAATAAGAAAATCATAAAAACAAATTAACCCAAACTGGAAGTTTGTAATTACTGTTGAAGAGTACTATCATACACATTATAATTCCACTAATACCATAATCAATTCGAAATTATTATATTGTTGTAACAAGCAATCAATGTAAACAATGTGAAGTTTCGTAATAAGCTTCCACAAGAATTGAAATAGGCAACCTTGCCCCTGGTCAAGCTTAATAAAACTGTTTAAAAATTATTTTATTTATTTATTTATTTAAAAATTTTATGTACACGAATAAACTTAAATTAACACGTCATATAAATCTATAGGATCTATATGACGTGTATCTAATTATACTAAAAAAAATAAAAACATGCTTTCATCATAGCCACAACAAAGACCAGAGGACATTCAAAACAAACGCAATTGTTGTGTCATTTCAGAGTTACTATGGCCACTCTAAGATGATATCTTAGGTATCTTGATGTTATTGTGTTAACATCCAAATAATATGTTTTATGAAATCAACCAACAAAAGAGCTCACGAAACACCTGATGGTAAGTAGCTACCGCCGCCCATGGACATCAGTAACACCAAATTACCAAGAGAAAGAGAGAAACAAAAGCCTCTCAGGCCCTCAGGAAGTCATTTGACGGCTGTATGTTTGCTGTGTCATATCGACGCTTAAATGGAAAAATTGACTAAGCGACATTGAGCTAACTTTACAGGAGAGCAGTTTAAAGTTGAAAGGAGAATGCCCATTTAGTATGGAGAAATGTACTGACTTTAACATTTTTGTGTCTTGATAAAAATACCTTTATTTGATTATGTTATCTTAATAAATTATACATACTAACTTTAGTCAATGATAATATTAGGAAATAAGAGATTTTAAACAAAACTAATTTGTATTTAGGTTATAGTAAACTCACAGTAGTATGGACTCTATGCGGGCGTATTAAAGTCGATTGCGAATGTAATGTCGATCTTTTAAGTTTCAAATTCATTTAACAGTCCCCAAACACCATGAAGTTTGTAATGTATTATAATCCCAGAACACTATTACTCCTAGCTGATTATAATAATTTTCTATAAAAAAAATAATTCATTTGACAGTCCCCTTACATCATCTAGTTTGTTGTCATGGATATATTATACTATAACTGTTGTACTAACTACCTATTGGCCCGAAGGATCTTAAAAGATTCCTGATTGGCCCTTATCCAAACATAAATGGCCCAATGGTTTTCTTTTGTAAAACGGAAGTAAAGTTACTTATTAATTTCAGAAAATTATTCCCAATAAGGATTTTTTAGGAAATAGGGTAAAATACTTGAAATATTTTAATTAAATTTTTTGTCCAAAAATCATTGTGACACAATTATTTTTTTAAGAGTACTGGCTATGGGCATTCTCCTTTTTAGAAAAGTTGTTGTATATGCCACAATATAGATGATAAATTAAGTATTCTAAAATAGTAAGAATAATGTCGGTAGAAGTATTACAAAAAAATATGGTTTTTTTTTCTAAAAAATCCAACTTTAAACTGCTCTCCTGTAAAGTTAGCTCAATGTCGCTTAGTCAATTTTTAAAGTGAAACTTTTAAAGTGAAACTTTTATTACATCGTCTCAAACTTTTTGGTCTGTGTGTCGCATGTCGCGTGACGGTCGGCCGCGGAGTGGGGGTAAAGTGAAAGGCGCTCGACAGAGCAGCCCAGGCCAATATGGCGGCGCCTCTGTCGAGCGCCTTTAATACCCTAAATCTTTTAATACCCTAAATCGAATATTTATCCAAAAATTTTTAGTTAAATGTCTACAATACGAAAAAAAGTTTCACACAATTGCTTTTTCTTTTCTTTCAAGCGTCGATATAACCCGTATCTGCTACAATTGACTCTTCCTGACATCTATTGACGAGTAGCAAAACTAAAGCGAGCAAATCTCGGTCATCCGGGTACTACTTTAATAATATCAAAAGACTACTTTAATATACCAGAAAAGTTTGATTTACGAATATAAAGAACTTTTCTTATACTTTTTGTTTTTACTTACTATTCAAAGACATTTTTATTCCTCATTCATTTAAGGCCAACATGAAGCCGAGGTTAAAATATTCACATGACATTCTATTAAATTACGTCAACCCCATAGATCATTGTTATTATTATCATATAGTGGTCACTAGCAGTCAGCCAGCGGTCAAACGATCACAACTCATTAATTATAAGCTTTTATATTGTTGTGGTTCTTTTGTCAGTGTAAACTTGACATTGACGATATGAATGGGAATATTTAAGCAATCGGTCCGGTAGCCTGGTTGGTGAGTTTGTGACCCTGCCTGTGTAGTACCCAGGACCATTCTTGGGTTCGATCCTGGCCGAAAAAGAAAGAACAAATTTTATTAATTCATGTAGGTACCGCTACAAAGGAAACAATTTATAATCTCAAATTAAAATTTGAAAAAACCCCCCAAAGTTTTATTTACACTCAACAAAACTAAGAACACTCTCAATTATGTCACTTTTCATACAAAAAACATACAGATACTTACACTGACACACAAATACACAGATACGTCAAACTTATGACACTTTTGCCGCATTAGGACGGCTTAGAATAGCCCCAAGGGCGGAGAAGCGTTTCCAGAACTCTATTCTGGAGGCTTCTGTTAACCTCAAACCGTTTGCCAAGTTTAGTGGTCGCTTTGGCCGGTCGAGCAATGGCTACTTTGAGCTGCACCTCAGCCACGACTAGACAGTGATCACTGCCGATGTCTGAACCACGACGGTTGCGGACGTCGAGAAATGAAGAGCGCCATTTAGAACTAATAGTGACACGATCAATTTGGTTTTTGGTAATACCGTCGTGTTGAAGCGTTCATAGCCCAGCGGCTTGCGTCAA
Organism: Thymelicus lineola; assembly: GCA_963932265.1. NCBI lineage: Eukaryota > Metazoa > Arthropoda > Insecta > Lepidoptera > Hesperiidae > Thymelicus > Thymelicus lineola. The sequence continues at coordinate 6,364,655 of OZ010705.1, read as the reverse complement.
TCCTAAGTAATCGACAAAGTTAAGCAACAGCGGGCGCAGTCGGTAGTTGGATGGGTGACCGCTAGTGACAAAAAATTCTCAAGCGTTTCCGTGCTTCGGAGGGCACGTAAAGCCGTCGGTCCCGGTTTTTATCATAAGATAACAGTCGTTAAGTCATCACCCATCCAACTACCGACCGCGCCCGCTGTTGCTTAACTTTGTCGATCACTTAGAATCGACACAAGCCGCTGGGCTATGAGCGCTTCGAAAGTATTCTACCATCCATTAACACAATACGAAAGTACGTATACCAAATAAGGAAATAAGCATCCATTGTGCGAAGTAAGTACATCGCAAGAACACCTCGTCAAGGTCTTTTTTAATTGAAATACGTAGAAACGGTATAAGACAATTGTAGGAAGGTGTCCCTTCGTCACAGGAATTACATAAATTGTTAATAGATAATTCATTACATGTTATATGATGGTTAAGGCTTCCTACTAATATCGCACCTTCAGTGGAAAAAAGGCATAAGATGAAAATTGTAATTTTACAGGAGAGCAAAAAAACTGTTAAAATATCAGTAAGTAGTCAAAGGAATTTACATTACGATTTCTTGTAAAAACCCGTCAAGATTAATGTTAATTTGATAAAAATTGAGCATATGCAGCTTTCGTCCCTCTTTTCAATAATAATAACTAAAATTCAACGTAAGACGACTTATTCTTTTTTCCCCTGAGGGTGCGATATTACAAACGTAAAAGTTTATTTTGAGGTTATAATGATGTTTGTTTCTTATCCACGTAAAAACTACTGGAATTTTTATAGTCATATAGTCATATAGTCACTTTATTGATAACAATGGTTACAGGTCAGCAGTTCAGTATACATCCAGATCACCGTTCCAAATGTTATTATCGAATTATATTATCATAAAATAAGTTATTAATTGATACAATATAAAAATTTCATTAGACTAGTCAAATATAAAAAATTAGACAATTGATTTAATTAAGTAAATAAAAATCTTATCTGATTTTATAGTTAAATATTATTAAATTAAGCACACAGGTTGACAAATAATACATGATCTGTAAAAACCTACAGGGTACCTTTTGTACCAGAAAACGATGTTAATGTAACTGTGAGTAGAAAAAACTCCTTGGGAGTTTCATGCCGCTATTTCTTTCGAGACCTCTTATGATGAAGATTTGTTGGAGCGATGACTTCGATTGACTTTCAAAAATGAATAAAATTTCATCTCATTTCTAGTTACCAGAAACTAAACACATACTAAAACAAAATAAACTAAGTACTTAACACGAACTCTGTTGTAATACAAATATTGGAGTTAACTTTGTTTATACTTACGACTAATTAGCACGTACGTATACGATTCTTACCCGTCACTTATCCTCATAATAACCCAGTCTTGGTTAAATGAACTTGGTTTAATAACTTACGAGTAACTATTAAAGGTTGTGCGTACTAATTGTGATTAAGAATGAATCCCCAAACTTAAATTAAGCTTATGATTCATAAAACCGTTTTCAATGGAGGATTTTTACACGCATGTGAAAATTACTATTTATAAACATATTAAATGCGTCATGAAGCCATAACATAATAATTTCCTGCTAAGCTTACATCACAAAAAGGTGTTAATAGTTATTGGTAGTCCTTTATATAATAATACAATAGAATTAGCTGCCACTTACCTGTTTCACTTGGAACAGTGGCATATTCAATAGAAATAGCCAGTAAACGAGCTGACGATCTATCTACCTGATGGTAAGTGGCTATCGTCGCCCTTGGATACCAGCTACACTAAAAGCATCACTGATAGTCCAGTCAAGTTAGCCCGAAGGGGTATTCTTGCAAAAATTTCCAGGAAGCTGAAAATTTACGTGAATATTAAGAATACCATTAAAATGATATTGTGAAAAGTCTTCATCGATCCCATGCATGCAAAAAATTATACAAGGTAAAAGTTTACAAAAATGTTTCTTTGGATTTTTAGCGAAACGGTTAGCTTTATAATAAAAATAGCTCAAAAAAAATTGTAGATCATGCAATTGGCTACCAAAATTGTACTTACACTTTTTCCCCTAAGATTCACTGTTTATGAGAAAGAGCGATTCTAAAATTTACTTAAGTTTTATCCCTACGTTATGCACATTTCCAAGACACCTATGAGGTGTACGTAACGTGTTTTTTTAACGTGTTTTCCCCAAAAGGCCTCAGTATCCTAACACCCATTTATGCGTAGGTAAGTAGGTGCCTATCATATTCATGAGGTGATATAGATCATATATGTACCTATCATATATGTATCTAATCCTATACGGAACCCTTCAACAAAAAATACTTACGTCACATACGAGTCACCTAATGATTTGATGAACTACGCCGTTGAACAATTTTGTATTACATAATAATCTATACTAATATATAAAGAGGAAAGATTTGATTGTTTGCATTGAATAGGCTCCGAAACTACCAAACCGATTTGAAAAATTCTTTCACTGTTGGGAAGCTACATTATCCCGGGGTGACATAGGCTATATTATATTTTTTTTTACTATTTTTTCCGAAGCGAAGCAAGGGCGATTTCCTAGTATATTATATAGGTGAACCATTCAATCAACATGTAATTAATTTAATTATTGTGTCCTTCAAAACTACCAAGAGTGATTCATGTCATAATGACTGCAAATATACAGATATAATAATATTGATAAATATCTGTTGAATAAACCCGAACCGAACCGACGGACACTATTACCACGGAGGTACTTAACTTATACTTGGTATCTAACTAAACTGTTAAATGAAATACTTTTGTGCAGTAAACTTTCTCATTTAATTTTAAGTCAAATCATTTGACGTTTCAAGTTTCAACATCTGTCAACAAGGCAATTCAATATTTTATTACATAGAGTAGATACCTACACGACTAGTAATGTAAACTTAGGAAGTAAAACTAGCCAATCTGCCGCGCTCCCTAGCGGGTTTAGCTCACAGTGTTACAAAAAGAAGAAAGCCGTTAGTGCAACGAAACAGTCTATATTAAGGTTGTCTGGAAGAAATCGCTGAGTACCGATAAAGCCGCCTTTTGTATTTCACATTCTTGTCTACTTCTTGATTGTTATTGTATTATTGGTGTATAAAAAAAGTTCTTCACACTTTTATTAATTCTTCGTAACCACAGGCAAAGTCTTCAGTTTTCAACAGTCCTTCAAGCTATGAAGAGCACATCTTCGTTTCCAAACTTATAAATCAAGTGGGTAAACAAACCTTTTTTCAGGTCTGTTAGCTATTTATGGCAGACGAATTAATATGCAACGGTGACTTGCAAGTGCATTCCGCTCTAGTTACCCCAAAATGTAAGCGACCCTCTCAATTATATGGTCTAAATCAAATGCAAATTATACGTTTAATTACTTAAGAAAAAACGCATGAATCATGTATACTCAATACCGCGACGAGATATGGCAGTAATGTCAAATAAATATATTAATTAGTACGTAGGTAGCAAAACATAAATCGTTAGTAATATAACGATAAAACATACCTACTTATATTAAGTCAACTCAACTACGAAGTTATTACAAAGGTCTTTAACTAGTGATGATGCACTCTATCTGTAGAATTATAGACTTACACATTACTTATAGACATTACAGACTTACAGCCAATGTCTTGGATAATTATAAATAACTGTGTTCGTGTATAGGTATAGATAGGATATTCGGCGTTTTTAGGGTTATAAACGAAAAAATACAAAAACGGAACTCTTACTGAAATGAATGAAAATGAAATGAAATTGTACTCATGTGCTTTTTTATAACCCAAAGATGAAGGTAGGTAAGGTAAAAAGCTGTTTTACAAATCTTATCCCCCCCCCCCTCCACCTTATCACCGAAACTACTGAGGCTAGAATTTTGTAAAAATACTGATACTTGTAAAAATACTGGCCAGTTTTCATTACATCAGTCATTTTATAAAGTTATTCAACATTTTAATTCTGATAAAAACTGGCCAAGTCAAATCTAACCTACTTTAAGATCTCACATTTTTAAATAACAGCAATTGTTATAGGTATCCAATAAAGAGAAGAAATAGAGTTTAATACTTGTTCATAATGTTATTTTGTTCCTATAAATACATATTTCGATTTTGCATAGAACTTGGCACTCATTTAGATCTCCATTCTTTTTGCGGCGAAGCCCACAGCCAAGCATAATCTTTGTATTGAACTTGGCTCTCCTTTTTTACATTTATGTTTTTGGTGGGATATCATTACTTTTTGTAAAGAAAAATATACCTACCCTGTCCACAAATCTTAGAGACTAAATAGACGTTTCATGGGTGACCAGTTTCGGGTATAAATTAAATAGTGATGACCATAAACCGGAAAGTGAATCGGAAAAACATTAGCTTTTACGGTGAGTCGAATATTTGTATGATTATTGAAGAGTCCCTAAAACTGGTATAAAAATAAGTTTAAGCAACCATATTATCGTATATAATTATATTCATAATATATTTATCCTGATTAACTGAATTCCAAAGTTATTCTGCTTACAAGAACGAGTATTTGGTTATGGTTATATTCGGTATACAGCTAATTTTATACTATTTAGCCGAGTACTAAATATCTAGCTAAATATGACAAACAGGCGATTTTCACACTGCTCCGCGCACCGCCACACAGCGTAGATCTGCCTCACCGCGCATTGTTTTAATGGTGTACCAAAGTATATCAGCTTCTATGGAAAACACGCATGGTACAACACATTACAACGACTTTCCGCGAGTTACAGCAAAGAGAAAAGTGTCCGTAAAAACGCGTAAAATTACGGGTGGGGCTGCGGTGCGGTCTACAACAGCTATGTTCGAATATCTATTTGGCGGACACTAGCGCCATTGATTAGGGCGGCACAACTCAGCAAACTTCACTCCGTTTACAACAGCCATGTTCATATATCTGTCACACACTAGCGCCATTTATAAATCACCATTATTGAAACCTCTATTTTCTGTAAACAGCTGGAAACCATTTCAACTTTCCCTTCATATAAGATGGCCCTCGTTCTACTTCAATACTTGATGCACTGAAGTATGCCATATTGAGCCCTGCGTGCACAGAGGTTTTAGTGTGAGTTTTACGTGACATAACGGGCCCACAATGTAAATGCGAGTTGGCTAAGATTTGTATGGGACCGTAGTTTTTCTTTTCACTGCCGCTTGATGGCTCTGCTTCGGTCCCATACAAATTTTGTATGGGGACACCACTTATTTTTCGACTTTTTTCTATTTTTTGATTTTTTCCTACGCTTACACACAATTACCGAGCTGCATTCCAAATTTCATCCTTCTAAGTCATCTGGAAGTAAGTTAGATTTAGGTACTATATGTCAATCAGTCAGTGCAAAAATTTACGACTTTTTGACCTTCATATCTTTATAACCGTTTGAGCTAGCTTCATGAAATTTGGGCTCCTACATGTCCTTATGGATATAATTAAACACACGTAGTTTCATGTGTTTACGTTAGAGAGGTTATGAGTTATAAAAGGGTCAAAAGTGGCACCAAGTGGTTCGTGTAATATTACACTCGGCGCTGGCTAGCCAGTTCCTTTGCTTGAACTTGGCTTGACACGCTGCCGCGTGTCTAGATATTTTTTTTACTATTTTTCTCGAAGCGAAGCGAGGGCGATTTCCTAGTATATTATAAAATGTCAGTGACGTGTGAAAAAGCCATTATCATTATCATCATCATTATAACTCATTATCTACCTTTAACATAAAACAGTTGGAGATAGTTCCGGCAGCGGAAACATCGGAAATTACTAAAAATAATTATTAACACATTACATTTATTCAACTCCAAGCAGTGCAGGTAAGTGGTAACACGAGAAAACAATAAAATGTCATTTATAATGTGCAAGATCTTCCGAGTCGGATGTACCTTGAGTTGGGTGATAATAAGGAATGGTTGCTATAACTCTAATTATATTATTATACACAAGTTTGCATAAACAAGAGACTAAGAGAAATGTGGACACGATTATATGCATGGATTTCCATAATCGTCTATGCCAGTAAATGGTATCTTTGTAATTTTTTATATCTAAAACGCATAAAATGACATTTAAGGGTACAATTATTAGTTCTTTCTTTCCAGTGATCGAAATTTGACCATAGTTATTATTGAAAATTTGAGGAAAACAATATGAATTTACATGTTTTATCTTAGACCACTTTTCCACATTACTTAATATAAAGTACCTACTACGAATCGATTTATTCAATTAATATTCAAGCCAATAATTTACGGAAGTAAACAAACATATAAAGACAAAAAACGTCTGCAGGGTTTTGACAGTTGTAACTAAAAAATACATCTCATAGGCAGATTAGTGTCTTGTATTGTTTGGGTCTGTTATTACTCAGATCCTTTAGATTAAAGTTGCTTTCATACGCCACACCTAAGTAGAAAATTTAATTCAATCATCAGACACCTGTGCTTCAACATTTCATCAGCGAACTTGATGGACTAAACTATTGTCATATAGTGTGACTAATTTGTAGATTAGATGAGTAACGAGGTCATGTTATCAAATATTCATATTACCAAATAGGACGTGCCCATTAACTTTTAAATCTTTGTTGAAGTCTATACTCTTAATAATAAGTGACCTACCAAGGTAAGCAATTACGAGCGAGGTTTATACTTCGATGAATGACTACTAGTGGAAAAACGTTAACAAAAAGAACCAATTTCAAATGAAGTACATCCTTTCCAATAACAAAAAAAAACATGAGAGGTGTCAAGAGACACCCGGATGGAACGAAGTTCCTTTCGATTTAAGTATTGTTTTGTTGTACAGCGCCATCTCTGTAAAACTCTCTGAATCACTTCAAAAAAAGTGTCGTCATTCGTAAGAATCAAAAAGTGTCGAAATTTTCCGTCTAGCCCCCTTTCACAACGCGCGATAAGGAACTTCGTTCCAATAAAAAAAGAATCATCGAAATCGGTTGGCGAGATATTGAGTTATTCGTCCATTTGTCGCACACATACTTAATGCTTTAAGAATTAAGTATATTGTTTTCTCATGGATACCATTTTCAAATCTCGTTCAAATTTAAGTTGGACCACATGACAAGCACCAGCTTTTGATTAAAAAAATAATTATTAAAATCGGTTCACCCAGTCGAAAGTTCTGAGGTAACAAACATAAAAAAATACAGTCGAATTTTTTTGAAGTCGGTTAAAAAACACTTCCGTACTACCTTAGGTACAGTTATGTATCCCGGTGTGGTGAGGTAGTAAGCGTTAAGCCATATCGGAGGCCTTCAGGCGGCATTAAAATGGACTATTAAATCTCGAGAAACTGTAATGGGTTGATACCAAAAAGCTTTCAACTAAATCCTTTTTGTTTTATTTTGCGCAAGAGACAACAACATGTACATATCTACATGGTGTTCAATCCCGTACTTACATGTATGTCCATTGTCTGACTGTCCTTAACCCGCGATACAATATGGCTGTTTAATTCAATTTAAATTACTGTTTGGGCTGGGGGCTATTTTGGCATAATTTCAAACTTATATTTACCATCAGGGACACTACATCGACAAATATACTCAGCCGTCATCATGATGTATGTCGAAATATCGGTAATTTATATTATTTTTCTCTGGATAATAAATTTTTATAAAAAACTTTGTAATTATGTTACAAAACAAACAATATTATAACTTAAAAGATTATTTTAGTTACAAATTTTTATTAAAGATTTATTTATGAGATGAATTTTATGACTTCATTATTTTCATGACTTATGACTATTGTAGGTTTTAGTTAAATTTGGATATTTTTTATTTTTTTATAATTTATTCTGACATTTGTACGCTGGTTCCACCGGCAAAGTGTGCTGGATTTTAAATGTATTATTTGTGACCTTATATGTACGCATACTTGAGCAAATAAATTCATTCATTCATTCATTCATTCATTCATTCATTCATATAAAAATACCATTGGTTCAGATGACTGAGTAATCTTTATCAAAAAAGATACGATCATTGCCTAATTAACAAGTTAGATTTTTAGATTAGACATTATGACATTGTGCAACTTAAAATATTTAATCTGGAACTATATCTTGTTTGTTTAATTACTAACAATACTGAATCTGACTGTCAAATAAAATGAACTCAATCTCAAAATCATAAAATCGCAATAAACATATTATATAAACTGATTTTTCCTGGCACATTGAAAAAAGTGAATCCAACCCTCACTTATTAATAAAAGTCTAAATTGTAAGTAGCATGTAATTATGACAGAAATAGGAAAAAACAACTCATATTTTACTATATAATTGTCTGCTTCAGATAAATACTATTGGAGATACTTACAAAGATTCACACTAAAGCCCCTCCTACAGGACATCATTTTTTACAGGCATATCACTGCGCTGCTTTTGAGCTAAGCCTCAGTCATCTTTAAAGCCTCTTTTTAATATATAATATCATTGTTTAGAGTCCTTTTGTGGGCAAGGATTGCAATACCCACTTAACACTTCATCTAATACGATTGCATATTCGTTATCTACAAATAAAAAAAACAATTTCAGAAACAAAACAATTTGACACAATGAGTATATATCTTAACCGTTATCGAGGAATCTTTATTGTTCGGAAATAATTTCGTTCGATACAAGTGTTCAGTGATAATTATCTACAGCGCGACAATCGGACCCGCTCATCGCCTGTTTCCATTTTGCACAACTCCCCGTTTTGTCGAGATAATAAATTGCTAATGTTCAAATTGGGTAATGTTACCTTCTGCTACATATTGCTATTGAGATTGAAACGTCGTGAACTATTTTCAGTTTAAATGTCCATCCCGGGTTCGATTTCTGGCCGTTGTATTTATTATATTGTGCATTGTATTAGTGTTGTTGTTAGTGACCCAGCCTACGAAGCAAGGGTCCCTGGTTCGATTCCTTTGGCAGAAATTTATGTGACTATTTATTTGTAGTGATTATTTATTTGTGTTGTCCATGCCACCTGCGATACGGAATCCTAGCGAAGGGGTATGAGTGTACAAGCGTTTTTTTTTTCGTTATTTATTTATTGACTGCCTGTGTTCGTGGCACATATTCAATTATTTGTTAATAAATTCTTTGGATAACGCTATTTATAATTCGCTAACAGATTGATCAATCTAAAATTGCAACCGTACAACTAAAGTGAATCATTTGATTGAAACGTACATTTTATCACAACAAAGTAATAATAATCGCCCTTATCAAGCATATTAATTTAAATAACAAGACAATCAACCAACATCCTGGTCGATATCCTGAATAAAAAAGCTATGTATTGTCTATGTTATACGGTTGTATCCTGATATTTACAACCGGCCAGATCGCTATCTCAATATTCGATTGACAAGGCGTCAACCAGATCTGAACTTAATAAACATTTATCAACTTATGAGTAAGTGTCATTTCTTGTTGATATACTGACGATAATTTCTCGGACTTTGGAGTGATAAATACATATCTCTTATTTGATTACTTGATTGAAACTTTATTCACTCTGAATAGAGTACATTTTAGAATGATACATAGTCGTGACTTGTGTCGGGTGCGTTTCGATCCATTTATATGAATCGCGGTTATACTCGTATCTAAATCTGCCCATGGTTCCATGAGGCACATTTTACAAAGGCTCATAAGAAGTCAAAGTGGACAGTGCTATTAGGCATTAAGTTTGCCCTTTGTTTCTTCTTTTTAAGAGGTAACATAAACATGTAAATTAATAAATAAAGTGTATACCGATATTACCGATGTCGTAAAGAAAAATTCCGCAAATAAACTGCAAATAATGTAGTTAATATTAAGATATTTTTTTGTGTTCACCTTATTTAAGTAATTATTATAATTAGAATTAGCAAGTTCACCATGCACCGCGCGACACCGTAGGTCACACTGAAAAACAGCGGACCTCGCTGAATGTGACCTTTTTCCATTCCACCTGCATGGCAATGTATTTAATTTTTAAGCATAGCATTAGAATTAGGCGGATTGTTGTATCTGTTGCAGTGCCCTGTTCTAAAATAAATGTTTTACTTTCTTTATTTCTAAACGCTCCGGGACTTTGAAGTTTGGATGATGGTTACTTTGGCTGATACCAGGAACCTAACAAAGGAGTATGAAATTGGACCTAATCTTGTTAATTTCCTATTAATATTACATTTATTTTATTATTCACATTTAGTGAAAGTTTGTGAAAATGTTTGAATATTTATTTATTTATGTTTGTTCCTCAATCACGTCACTTAACCGATTTGGCTGAAATTAGGAATGGAGATAGCCTATACCTTGGATTAAAGTTACCTATGTAACTTTTTATCCCGGAAAAATTCAGGGTTCCCCGGGATTTGTAAAAAATCGATCTCTACCGCGGGCATAGCCGCGGGTAAAAGCTACTTTTCGATAAAATATAAATCTCAGTTTTTTGATATTTTCTTTGGGATAATATTAGAATGACGTTATCCATTTGCCAGACAGTATGGTTTCAACCCCTGGCCAGATACCCCTTAAACATTGATTAGAAAAACCTTCTTAATACTAAGAAAATGGTTCCTATGAATATGGTTTCAAGGTCGGGCTGTCGCGGGCTCTTGGAATATTAGTTTATAATATCCGGATGACCGAGCTTTGCTCGGTATAGTGTTGCTTCACAACGCCATTAATTACTGAAGTAGCTTTAGTATTGCTACTTGCCAATAGATGTCAGGAAGAGTATATTGTAGAAGTTAATCATTGCCTGAAAACACCGATAAAACGACATTTTCTAAAAATTAATCCTAGCTAGATCGATTTATCGCCCCCGAAACCCCCTATATACTAAATTTCATGAAATTCGTTGGAGCCGATTCCGAGATTCCAATTTTTTTTTGCTTTTATACAAGAATTGCTCATTTAAAGGTATGCTATATTAAAGTTAAAAATTTTCTGTTTAAAAATGTACAATATTAATTTATAATCCAAACCAAGGTACCTTTCGTTATTTGGCGTCCATTACGAAAACTACTTATAGATGATAAGATAATATAAGTTACCTACTCATCATTACCGTAAATACCACAAAAGTTACTTACATAATTAAGTTTAGTAATATTGTTGCTTATTGTTTTAATTGTTCTGGGCGGTCATTATTTCTAAAGTATTGAACAGATAAATATTTTTTTGTTTTTTGAATACCTACGCAATTGCTATCGTATCTATGTATACTAACATAATTGTTACGTATACTTTTATACTTTTTATAGTTTAAACGTACTCTATAACAATACAAAGGTGTCTATGCGGGCGGTATGAAATCAACTTTGTTTTAACTTATAACCAACAACAAACAACTCATCCTACCCTCGTTGTCGCCAGCAGGCTGTAAAGGTTAATGAGGTGCTGTCTAACTAGTGTAACCTGCACTCTGGCATACCACAGGGTGGTATTTTATCACCTTTGCTTTTCTCTGTTTTCATCAATTCTCTTACTCCCCTTCTTACCTGCTCTTATCATTTATACGCCGACGATTAACGAATTTATGCGCATGCTGACATGCTGATTCATTTACTCTTCAGACTATTTGCCTCTGGAATGCGCTTCCTGACGAAATCGGAAGGCCAGCTAGTAAGTTTACCTTTAAAAAACATACTTACCTGCTAAAATATATAAGTTGAATCATCATAGTTATTTACGAATGTCTATATGACTACTTTAGTTATAAAATATATTCATATAATTTTATTTGTATTACTTGTATCTGTATGTAATAATATTTATTCAGTATAGTACAGTAAAAGAAAAAAAAAAACTTTTTTTAACTTACCTTTTATCTATCATACCGCTCCTCGTGTATTTCGGATAGGCCTAATGGTAGACTCACCATTTGTACTATAATATTTTATATTTTGGTCAATAAAGTTTACATAAATAAATAAATAAAATATATGACCTTTAAGGTGATTTCACTTTGCGCAACTGTGTTTTTAAGCGTGCGTTTTGGCTTAGTTTCACTTTCAAACAACTAGTTTAGGACGAAAAGTTTATCATTGAGCAGAGTTCAATGTTTGCACAAGGTTATTTCTTGTTGTTGTTGTATTTAGATGTTGTTCATACTTCTATAGTAAGTATACCGATTTAATGTTTGACGTACGGACTGACGATCGGACATGAAGAAACTATGGGTTCTGTTTTGATTACAGAACATTAAATAAAGAACCCGCCTGCATCAAATTTAAAGCCTATTAGTTTAAAATGACTAATACCTGATTTCACCAGTGGCACCTAAACGATCCCCTAATTAAGTATTTCTTAGCGTTTCACCACCATCATCACCTAAATCTTTCCCTATCTTAAATTCATTTTAAGTAACTCTTTGTTATATAAGGGTCACTTATGTAAGTGATGTTTGTAGTAGTTGACAGTTGCAAGATATTAACACTAATCTTTCCTATGAATCGAACCAGGGAATCCCCTTTCGTAAGGCAGGGTTATAGGGTTATTGAGCTCAAAGATCATTGTAATAAATAATATTCCGCTCGAATTCACACTATCACACTAGAATTCATTATGACATGATTCGAGTGACCCAGAAAACTACACCAGAAAAAACAGTCATATAAATGCCAGCGTAGTCCTGGAATCGAACTGGAGACCAACCAAATTAACTGATTCTCCACTACTCTTCTCCAGTGTGTATAATGTTTGAAAATCTGCGCAATAATGACTGACACAGACTGATGTATAACTGTATACTTAGGTGTTGAGTAATTCTGTACATTAGTTCATATACGAGTTAAATATGTTTTTATTTTGATGATTCACTGTTTCTCAAAGTTTGTATCGATCTATTAAATAAACTAGATAGGCTTCAAGGTACTCTCAATTGGAACAAAGTTAGTTTGGTGGATAAAATATTTCATAATGACGCATAGCATTTAGAGTTGTTTCTTTATTACTTCTTCTCTTTTTCGGCCAAGAAAAAACGCTTTGGTGTTGCTGATGTCCATTTGCGACCTACTTACCTCAAGGTGGATCGTCAGCTCGTTTATCGGTTATTTCCATAAAAAGAGCGCAAAAAGCATTCTTCTTTGATCAACATCCATTGCTGGCCTGTTGAATCCTGTTAGGGACATCCCAGCGGATCTTTCTCTTAGAATTAGCTGGATTTTGGATGTCTACAGCTAACACTGATCACATAATTAAAATGGTTGGTCGGCTCATTAATCAGCTACCTATAGTTTTAATTAATACTCATAACTGAGGGTAATAAGTCATCATCAAAGATATAGAAGGCATGACTGACATCTTACCAGCCAAGTATACACCTGGACATAATTATGACCATTCAGTGACATGATAAATGGACATAAAAATCAATGTATATAGGTAGGTACACAAATTTTTTTACCGGTTAGCATTAAAGTATAATGTCATAGAACAGACATCTCGAACAAAATGTGTGTCCCGCCCGGGAGGTTCCATTTTCAAAATTGAGCCCCCGTTCTCCTTTCAAAATCGAACGAATCCATTGAAGATTGAACCCACGTGGCGCCAATGCATTGGGACATACATGGTGTTCGCGGTGTCGGTTCTATACGCTAGTAATAATACTTCAATGCCGGTTAGTTAAATTCAATAAAATCGTCAGACTTGTTTGAGCATCGCTGTCACAGACGAGTCGTGTCTGAGCGCCATTGTGTCCGCTGCCCGCTCTATTTCTTGCGCTTTCGTTTTTTTCTGCGACATCCATTATTATTGTATTGGGAACGAGGTTACGCAACCGCTTGCCTTTGAAGTTTTCATATAATTTTAATACTTCGTGCGGCACCAGGGTTGCTACAGGTGCGAAATCCCCAAAATCTACACCCGAGATCTTATGTCGGTGCAACAAGGTAGGTTTTAGAGTGACAGTCTAGTTTGTAGATTGCAATAAAAGGTTGTGGGGCAATTTGATCGTGACTGCAGAAGCAACTGGTGCTAGGTTATGCAAGGCTTATAATTATCTACGTCGAAAGTGCGAAATTAGCACTAAATTTGTAAACAGACTTAGCTTGGATTTATGGCGTTTGAACAGGTTGACATTTTTTGCGGTTCAATTTTCGATTGTAAAATGAAAGTCTTATTGAATCGTTTCTGGATCTTCAGGAAGAAAAAAGGAAAAACTACTATAACAGTAGGTACTCTACTGAAAAATTCACAATCTGGTCTTGAATTTTAGGGTGTTATTTAAAGGAGTCCATCTACAATTTAGTGCTTCAGTATTAAGTTTTAAAGCAGGGATTAACATTTAAGTGTTTGAAATAAACTAAGTTACATGCATTGAAGTATAATGTCATAGAACAGACATCTCGAACAAAACGTGTGTCCCGCCCGGGAGGTTCCATTTTCAAAATTGAGCCCCCGTTCTCCTTTCAAAATCGAACGAATTTCATGAAAATCCTTTCAGTATTTTTTTCGTGAAAGAGTAATACCACAGAAGAAATAATGGTAATATATACTTAAGCTTTAATACATCCACATAAACCAACTTTCACATTTTTATTACCTATTAGTAGGATAGGATTATGTACCTATTACTAACATTTAGAAAATTTGTATACAAATTATGGCTAAACGATGATCACCGTTACCTAACATTGCAAAATGTAGATACACTTTAATTTGCAAACAAGATTTATAACACCTCGTTCAATTATATCTATTGATAAATTTAGACCATTATTTATTAATTCATTTATTAGTTCTTTTCTAATGAATCTAATGGCGAGAAGAATAATTAAAATTAGTCCGTTATTTAATAATGCCGTTATTAACGATTAAATCATTCAATTTGGTTGCGTAATGAATTTATTGTGTTACTATTATTACACATTAGAAAAAACACCTCTTTCTCAAACAGGTGGCAAATAATTAATAAGTGGAGTTTAATAACCCTTTGCGGCACCGTTTATTTATTTATTTATTTATTTATTTATTTATTTATTGTTCATGTACACATAAAATATTAAAGGTGAACAAAAAACAGATATATTGTACAAAGGTACTGCTTATCTCTTTCGAAATTTCTTCCAGCAGACCTGCGACTGGAGAAGTGACAGAAAGGTAGATGGCGTGCACTCAATAATTAGTAATGTAAAAAAAAAAACTATAGCAAATAATATATAATATATTTAAATATAAATAAATATACATACCATATAAATAAACCGTTATGCCATTGAGCTGTAGTTCTTACCCTAAAGTCTGTAGACCACAACTGGTGGTCCCTGAAACTATTCAAGATGGCCGCAAAGCTCAGCAAAAAATATTGAATACTAAGTTACTGTAACATGAAATTTTATAATACTTAAAAAAGATAAAAATATCAATAGCTTCCAATAAATTAAATATGATTATTTTATTTACGCATATTGAAATTGAAGAACGAGAGATAGTAATTGGTGGTCACACACGTGGTCCCTCACACCTAAAAGGTTAAGAACCTCTGCCCTAAGAGAAGGTAAAATATATCTTTTTTTATGGAAATAGCCGGCAAACGAGCTGACGATCCACCTGATGGTAAGTGGCTATCGTCGCCCATGGACATCAGCAACATCAAAGGCATCACTGATGCGTTGCCGGCCAAGAAAGAGAGAAGAAAAAGAAAGAGAAAGAACTGGCTCTCAAGCCCCCAGCCGGAACACGACGAGTCGTTTGGCGGCTCACTCATGCTCAAGGGTGGTAACTATACAGGCGAACCCTTAACCAGGCGAATCTTTATAACGTTTAGATCAAGTTGTCATTTATTTTTGACCAGTGTGCAAAATTGTCAGCGTCTTTGGAGGCCGTAAAATATTGACGGTCGATATTGAATGAGGATAATGAAGCTCTTACTACAGTAGTCTATTTTCATTAATTAGTTTTCCATAACATTGAAAGTAATTGCTTCATATAACCCCAATAGGATATCCTGATATAAACCCAAACAAAATTCTAGGTATGCCACAAAAAACAAAAGACTATCTAAATAATATCCTTGTTATCGGCGACAATATCGTATTTGCATTCCATTGCAATGTTCATAACTGTTATTTATAATACTCACTTACCTGCTTGCCTTTTAATGTACTTACCAACTTTAATTTCATATTCAAAATTATTAATAGTTAAGTATATTAACTATTTCTATATGAATTGGCGCGATGGGGCCACGGCTCAGGGCGTCAAATTTGGTGGGGCGCCAGGCGGAAGGGGTGAAAAAAAGTATGGGAAACAAAACTTTCTAAGTACGTCCACGTAGGTAACTCTGGATGACGCCAAACACTAAAAGAAAGGTAAATTCAGCTTGTTTTATTTCTCTGTATGCTCTGTGGTGTGCAAACAATAGAGTTTATCTATTTATCTATTAGCATATTGAAAAACGTACATCAAAGATCTTTGCCCACCGCGTTTCTTCAGACATGATAATAAATAAATATGGCAAGTAGGTAATGATTTTAAACTTATATAAACTTATACTTATATCGCGGAAATTGAAAATTTTAAATGCAACGGGTAGTGCGTACTCAAGTCAAGAGTTTCTCCCCGCCACCGCAGTCTCATCCATGTAACTGGGTCAAAGTATCGGTATTAAAGATTAAAGATTTATTCAGAACAAAAACAATTTCAAAGACTTCACGGACATTACTGTAAATATGTAGGGCACCACCATTCATAATCACATCACCAATTTTTTTTTCCTTTTTTCTTATTAAATCAGTGTAGGTATTTATGTATATATTTATGTATGTATGTATGTAGTTATGTATTTATTTATGTATGCCTATGTGTATGTGTGTGTATGGTATATATATATATATATATATATATATGTATATATATATATATATATGTATATATATATATATATGTAGCAGAAGGAGGTATTCTATGGTATTGGTTATGAAATGATATTCCTTTTACTTTGCACCATGATATATTTCCAGTTCTCCTAACATTCACATCAATATTCCAAAGTACTTCAACACTACGTGATCAATAATAATCTGTTCTACATTCTTGACAATTCCCTAATCTAAATATGACATGACATTTCTTATATGCCAGCCTCTGCATCAGGCAAGCGCTGTAGAATAAAGAAGTCCGTCCCTGTACCTTCACTGGAGATTCATGGCCTCACCGATATATATATATATTCTATTATTATTATTATTTCTTTTTGGTTCCTAAGTATTTCTTTTTTTTACAGCCTAGATGTACCGCCATATCGTTGTGTTCATACTATCCGAAGGTTGACTGGGAGAGAATGCTTTTAGCATTAAGTCCGCCTTTGCTATTGTACGTATGTATGGTGCAAAAAGTTAAATAAATAAATAAATTTTATAAATGATATGATCGTAAACACTGGCTAGTTATAGTATCAACTGTGTTGTCACTGTTTACGCCCACCTAGGAGTACAATATTTCATTATTACTAACATACAATATATATTAAATTATTAACATATAACAAGTAAGATCTTAATTTGAATTACATGATAATATAGTTGAGTGTTTGCATAACAATAATATATGTTATGTGAATGAAAAAAAAAAGATGGATCACTGAGAGAAGCGTTTTCATTCAAATAAATAAGTAAAAATTTAACAGATTAACCTTAACTTTTTTTTCTTTCTACCATATTTTTATATTATAAAATACGAATCGTGAGTACCCGTTGCATTTAAAAAGAGTAAGTAATATTGTTATTTACACGAGGAAGTGTGGAATCTATAAATTTATTAGCGTGGACAGGCGCGACGCATCCTTTGCATAGTTACTGCATTTAACAAATCTCATACGAATCAAACAATTTTCAACTTTATTATATCAAAAAATAAAGTTGAGATATTATATCGACGCGGCGACGGCGCGAAATGTTAGAATCATGATCATTGCATCACTGTCCCACTACCGCATACAGTTGATAACGATTATTTCACTGCACATAGATTAAATAACGTGATTGGTCGTTAGGCAGAATAGTAAGCGATTAAACTGCGTGTGTTGGATGGGCCTCCATAAGTGTGACAATAATCTAAAATTTTAACAACTAACATTTTAACAAAAAATTAACCGACTTCAAATGAAGTACATTGTACTTTTCACATGGATGCCATTGTCAGATCTCGTTCAAATTTATGTGGGACCACACGACAAGCACCAGCTTTCAATTAAAACAAAAATCATCCAAATCGGTTCACCCAGTCCAAAGTTCTGAGGTAACAAACATAAAAAAAAAAAAAAAAAATACAGTCGAATTGAGAACCTCCTCCTTTTTTTGAAGTCGGTTAAAAAAAGAACCGACAAGAAAGAACAAAAAAGAATCATCGAAATCGGTTGGCGTGATATTGAGTTATTCGTCCATTTATCGCGCACATACTTAATGCAAATATAAGACTTACATGCTTTTGATATATATGCCATTGTCAGATCTCACTCTTCAAGTGGAACCACACGACAAGCACCAGCTTTCGATTAAAAAAAGAATCATCAAAATTGGTTCACCCAGTCGAAAGTTCTGAGGTAACAAACATAAAAAAAATACAGTCGAATTGAGAACCACCTCCTTTTTTTGAAGTCGGTTAAAAATAACATTGGTTAGAATTAAGTGCCACCAATTAGGGAGAAAATTCACATAAAATATTTTGTAATTGTATATGCATTTAAAAGGTTTTCGCGGCCAGGTTATCTCTGAACTAAATGAGTAATGATTGTTGAACTTACAACAACGGAACCCTACATTGGGCGTGGTCTGACATGCAATTGGCTAGTTTTTAACCCCCGAAGCAAACAGAGGAGTATTATAAGTTTGACGTGTCTACGTATTTGTGGATCTGTATGTCTGTCTGTGGCATCGTAGCTCCCAAACGGATAAACCGAATTTGATCTAGTTTTTCTTTTTTCAAAATTGATGTGATCAAGAAGTTTCTTAGCTATAATTTATGAAGATCTGTTCAGGCATTTCAACGTCTTTTTTTAATTTAATACAATTATGAATTATTATTAGAACAAAACAGTTGCCCTTCTGATAACCTCTTACTCCATGACCACGCAATGTTTTGTTATGTGTTTTCCCATGCTCGGTCGTGGTCAGGAAACGGAGATTAATGGCGAATGTCTTGTTTATACAGACCCGACTGTGAGAGTAAATCTTTGCTTTTGAAATAGTTTCAAATTCGCAAGCAAATCTGTAGGTCATTTTCTATTCAATCCTTGCCTGGGATCAATTTAATCAATCAGCCCAGATTATTGAACGTTCAATCGTTATAACCATGTCGGAAACTTTCAACAAAACTAACCACATTACCCCCCCCCCTCCTCTCCCTTTCTTTCCCCTTCCCTTCCTTATTATCGCACCCTCAGTGGAAAAAAGCATAAGTCTTACCTTGAATTTTAGTTATTAATATGATTGGAAAGAGGGACAAAAGCTGCATATGCTCAATTTTTTTCAAATTTTTATCATTAATCTTGACGGTTTTGTGCGAGAAATCGTAATGTAAATTCCTTTGACTTACTGATATGTTAACAGTTATTTTGCTCTCCTGTAAAATTGCAATTTTCATCTTATGCCTTTTTTCCACTGAAGGTGCGATTTGGTGTTACATTAAAGGATCTATTGATTCATATCATTCTATTAGCAAAATAATGATGCTCCTTTCTAATTTGATGGCAATCAATCTTGACATTTTGCATAATATGCGATGAGAATATTTAAGTGCAGTGAACGTTTTATGTTCGTATCATTCATCTAAGGTTTTTCGTAATAGTTTATTTTAAATGTATTTACTTGAAACTTTAGTAGTTTATTAAAGACTAGCTTTTGCCCGCAGCTTTGCACGCGAAAATTATGATTATCATATTTATCCCCTATTTCATCCCCTTGGGGGTTGAATTTTGAAAAATCCTTCCTTAGTGTTAAAATTTTTAAGTTTCTAGCCCTAAAGGTTTGGCCTGTGCGTTGATACATCAGTCAATTAGTTGCCTTTTATACATATATCTTATATCGATAGATAATATATATATATATGTATATCCGTGCTTCGGAGGGCTCGTAAAGCCGTCGGTCCCGGTTGTTATCATAAGATAATAGTCGTTTTCATTAAGCCATATCAGAGGTCCTCGGGTGGTTTGAAAACTTTTTACACTCGGGTTGGCCACTAACCCCTCCACCAATCCGCACTGGAGCAGCGTGGTGGAGTATGCTCTAGGCCTCCTCAAAAGGAGAGACCCATGCCCAGTAGTGAAGCCATATAGATAGATAAAATAAATAAAAATAAAAATAAAGCATCACACTCATAGCCCCACACTAGGATTCCCTGTGTCGTGGGTGCCATGGACAACACACAAGACAAGGACATTCACACCCAGACCGAGAACAGAAATTGAAACTCATCATTTAAATTTCCGTCTCGCTGGGAATCGAACCCAGAACCCTTGGCGCAGCGATCCGGCATGGTAATCAATGCGCCACGCGGGTCGTATAGATAATAATTTATTGAACATAAAATTTAATAACAAACATTTTTATTGATATCTGGCTTGATTATAATTAAGATTACAATTTACAAAACACAATACCTGTAGTATGTAGTTAGGTACGCTTTAGGTGATGTACTGAACCATCCTACGCGCTACCTCAAGCAGAGATAAAGTGAACGTGATAATACCGTCAGCTGTCCGTTTTCTTTTAATAATGGAACATGGATTTAAATTGTCAATATTTTGTTCTTATAATATTCAATTTTTCTTACACGTTATCTGATGATACAACATCGAAATATTCTTAATTACGTATCTTCTATGATCCAAGCTTGTATCTAGTTAAACACATTTAATATTATCACGTAAGTATTATATTATGTACAATGACTTGATTTATCTATACCTAAAGGTACAAAAAAGATCTACAAAAACAAAGCTAGACTGCAAACGCCGTCACATCGCTGGAATGACCAAATAACGATCAGTACCCTAATTCACGTAACTTTAAGACGCATCGATTAAGTTGCAGTGACGCTGCAATCAAGTTGGAGTGACGCTACAATCAAGTTGAAGTTTGGCGTCTAAACCGTATTGTCATAATTTTTTGACTGCGCGTCAACTGCACGCCAACTGCACGCAAACTGCATGTGAACTTCACTTCTCCTGCACGCATCCTGCGCGCCTGTCAAACTTTATGAGACTTCAAACTTCAAAAGTTTATGAGAATACCAATCAAACTGCGATCGGGAACACGCTATCTTGACGCGCATTATCAGAATACCTTTTTGTGACGTGAGCGCGCTTGAGACGCGCTCGCGTGACGTGAGCGTGTTTGACAGCGCAAGAGAATACGGAAAGTGTCATTTTGATCGGAACGTCGCTGCAACTGCACTGCAATCGAACTTCTTAAGTTACGTGAATTACCCTGCAGGTAAGAAAATCCCTAAAACTCCTTCCACGTCTAAACTAGCGGGTGATTTTATAATATAACTTAGGTCTCTAGAAGTATACCGTGGCTTCAAATCATTAATGGCCCTCTACAGTACTGGATTTACATTTTTTATGAATGTAGGCCACTTTATTTCTGCCGCCCCATGTACCTTTCTAAAATAATAATTAAATAGTAATATAGATAAAATAGGCACAATAATAGGTAGGTACCTAGGATTGATAATTTTCAATAGGAATGAGTTTCTATAGGGATTTAACGTAGATATTAGTATTAAAAAACTATGAGAAAATCAGTGAACTTGTTTGACTTTTATCCTCTGAAATCTGCCGCCCCTAGGACGCGGCCTATACGGCCTACTGACAAATCCAAGACTGGCCCTCTACTGGGCATGAGTCTTTCCTAGAGGAGGCCTAGAGCTCTTGTTCACGCCGCTCTGCTGCAGATTGGTGAAGTCCTACCATACAACTGATAAAAGCGCATAACTACATACCTACTTGTATAAACTCCAACTTTCTTGCGGCACACATGAAAGTAGACGATAGAAGAAGACAATATTTTGTGTTAACCCAAAACTAAAATAGTTACATAAATAACTTACAGATAAAATCGCATTCAAATGGGTTTAGCGGCCTCAAATATCAGCTAGAACAAACAGAAAGACAGAAGTCTTTGGCTACAACCCAGTAATGGCCCACTATTGGGCACGAGTCTCTCCTCTTGAGGAGGTCTAGAGCATACTCCACCATGCTGCTCCAATGCGGATTGGTGGAGGGGTTAGTGGCCAACAGAAGTGACTGAAGTTTTCAAGCCACCCGAGGGCCATCGTCATGGCTTAACGACTGTTAACTTACAAAAACAACCGGGACCGAGGGCTCAACGTGCCCTCCGAAGCACGGAAACGCTCAAGAATTTTTGCCACCGCTGTTGCTTAGCTTTGTCCATCGTTTAGGATCGACACAAGCCGCCGGGCAATGAGCGCTTCAACGTAAATCTTACTAATGGATTTTTAAATACCTAAGTAAGATAAGATTTACATTAGTTTCGTAATACCTATTACGTATGATTATTCAGATACATCCATACCCTGAAATAAGTTTCTAAGTTAAAGTTAATTTAATCCTACGAGTTTTTGTGTAACAGATAAATGTATTACTTCCTAATTGCTCAGTTGTAATAACAACACGTGAAACACAATGCGGATATTCAGCCAGTGGCATTTTGTCTCTCTGTAATTATATTCAATAACTGCTTTAAAGATATTTTCTTATTAAGTATTTACACGATAATGAAAGAAGTGCCGAATTCAAGATTCGTTATTTGCCATGTGCTAAGGTAGGTACATCTCCTGCCACGCACAAAGTCCTTTAAGCCTTATGTCGTTAAAATATTGATGATTTAACGATTTAGGTACCTAGTTTAATTTCATGAAAGCTAGTATTCCAATAAAATACTTCACTATTTCATTTCATTTCATTTCATTTCATTTCATTTCAATTTCATGAAATTGACGACCTACAGTCGGTAGAGCTAGAGAGTTAGAGACCTCTTCCATAACTTTCCAACTACCCAATTTTTCTCTATTTCCATCAAATTCATCCACAAATGTAATAACCTTAGAATAAGGAATAAACGTAATAACTATCAATAAAGTCACGCATTCCCTTACCTCTCAACAACCGAAAAACTCTTAAATATTACCAGCCAAGATTGGTTATGTCCAAACCCAGCCTAAGGCCACATAATAGCTTGCGTAACCGAATGCCTCGCTGATTGGCGGTAATTAAACTGACTGTTACTTCAACAACTGCAGCCTTACGCTCCATTTGCCACAAATGCTACTTTTGTGTAAGCGTGCTTTTATGCATACACAAATTCGCGCCATTTTAGCATACCTTAGACTTGTTTGACTCGTATTTCATTTTTATGGCTATACTCGTCAAACTGGAGTCACGTGTGGTCGACACCATCTATCAAAGACGTCATTGACCGTTGCTACCATGCTACTCACGAATCTATCCTCCACGGAAAGAATTAAACGAGATCGTCGCATGAAACTTGAAGACGATGTTTTCTATATTTTAGATGGTATGATATTTAGGCTTATTGTCACCAGTGGTGACAAACGAGGTGGGGACAAATGGGAATAACCCATAATCTCAGTAGGTAATAAGGGAACAACGCAAGGAAAAGGATAGTTAGCCATGCTTATAAGAAAACGCTACCATAAACGACGAGGTTCTTACCCGTACAGTACGGGCCGTACTGTATCTATTATATGCCCATACGATTCCTAGAATGAAGCGGTCACAATCACAATAATTAGATACGTGTTTTGGTAGTAGTGATCCAGAGCCAGAAATAAAGCAGGTCGCAATGTCGCAATAGGGATGTTGACCACAGACATTTACCTACTATCTATGTCTGTGATGTTGACACTAATTATTTTAAATCTAAAGTATTAGTGGTAACATTTAAAGGCCTAAATATGATTATTTTATCGAAATCAATCACAATAAATTAAATACCATTAATTTAAAATGTTAAAAATTGTACTCGCTGTCACGTGACCCTAAACGCCATTTTGAGAATATGACGTCATTGTTCGTATTTTATATGGAAATTCAACAAACTTCAGTAGATAGATAATACTGAATATCGGATATTGACGTCACGTGACGTTTTTGGTGGGTTTATGATTTTCATTTGTCAATTTTTGTTTTTAAATTGAAGATTATTATTTTTATTATAATATTTTTTTCGATAGTATTGAGGTTCTATCTATAAAATAATATTTAATCCTAAAATTAGTCAACATCCCTATATCAACTGGCAACGCCTTTGACGTTAAGTAAGTAGGTACCTAATTACTGAGGTCAATGGGACAACAACGGGTGCGCATCAGACAATGCAACAGTTGATAGAATGACATAAGTACTAACGATCACTTGACCTAAATAATATAAATAAATAACGCTTCACACTCATAGCCCCACACAAGGATTCCCTGTGTCGTGGGTGCCATGGACAACACACAAGACAAGGATATTCACACCCAGACCAAGAACAGAAATTCAAACTCATCATTCAAATTTCTGCCTCGCTGGGAATCGAATCCAGGACCCTTGGCGCGACGATCCGGCATGGTAACCATTGCGCCACACGGGTCGTCAAACCATGCCACTTGATATACTTTTTTTAATATAACGATCAAATGACAGAAAGATTAATTGATATAATTTCATATTTCCTATTTTTACATGGTCTAACGCACATTTGAACTAATATATAACACAATTAGTATAATATGAGGTAGTATAATATTCAAAATCTATAATAAGTAATGTTTAATATAATTTAGAAATCTACTTTGATTATATATTTTTGGAAATGTAATATTGACGTCAGTGACATAAACAAATCGCTGCAAAACTGACGCTACGTAGTCTCTCCCACGACTGAAAAATGAAAAAGGCAGTCATTTCAAAAGGAAGAGGGCTAGACCCCCATATATGGGTGTTTTTGTCGATAAAATTAGGTATATTTCATGCCCTTAAATTATCACTAGTTGGTCGCTGGACACACTGTATATATAGATGAAAATTACATATATCATGTGAACGTTATTTCAAGTCATATTGTACTATGTGTCATTATATTATACTAACTATTACACACTCAACAACAACCACTTACCATCAGGATTACATCTCAACAAGAAATACGTAGTTGAAATCGATAACGACTAGACAAACATACTTCCTTATTAAGTTGCAATCAAGTGCTATGATGTCAACGTACAATATCAGCACTGATGAGATACCTTCACCTTGGTTGACAGACTCGTGTCTAGGTTAAGGGTAACTGCGCGTGCGCAGACAAATATATACCTACTATGAGTACTAATAAGATACTTAAGTTATTAGCGTCGAAAACAGTAGCTTTTGAATCATTGTCGACCTGCCTCAATCGATGTTTTAATTTATATTCTTTATTTGTTGTCTGGAAGACATCATAACTTATTTTCAAATCAATGTAGGTACCTTAATTACCTTATTCGAATGTATCTTGCATACTTGCGTTCGAATAGTAAATAAGTTCTTCGATGGCTCTTCAGACTTTTCCTCGCCATTGTTTATCACCAAAAAAGACATTTGAAAATAAATCCGAAATGAAATTTCTAAATGCGGGTACCTACCTCTATACATGTGAAATTCAAACTCGATTCACAGTTTACCGATGTTCAAACCAGAAGCTTACAATGCTTATTAAAGCCTAAAGGGGATAACTTAGTAAGTAGTTACATACTCATGTAGGTACTAGGCTTAGATTGTCTCAAGCTAGCCTGACGGGTTTTCTTATCATGACACTATCATCAGGCCTTTCTACTTAGTACCCACTACCTACCCAATGCAGGATTTCCCAAGACACGTTTTTATTACCGACGAATTAAGTTATTGATAAACTCTAAGTTGCTAAATTGAGCCTTGTTTACTAAAGAACAAGTGCATATCTATAAGTATCTGTATACGATTATGTATCTGTATACCTGCTCACTGTATAGTTGTATACCTACTTAAGCTTTCTAAAGTAGGTTTATTTTATTCCACTGAAGTAAGATGATCTACAATTAAGGAAAAATTGTTCAGCTACTGTACATGTAGCAATGCATTTCGAAATTCAAGCCAATGCTTCATCAAATCTCTATTGCGTATTGGGAAAACAAAAACCGACAACAAACTCCCAAGGAAAATATTTTTCTAGTTCATACAGTTATGTACCAGCTTGTTACGTATGCCTAACGAGATTAAAATAAAAAATAATAAAAAAAGCATAAGTCGTCTTACGTTGAATTTTAGTTATTAATATGATTGGAAATAGCTGTATAATACCTATGCTCAATTTTTAACGTGATAACGTTTATAAAGACGATGAGCCTGAGAGGCATTCACGAAAACCGAGTAACGGCCGGAGTAACGTTACGGAAGCGCGCGCAGCATTAGAGAGAGAGGCACGCTAGACCGGCCGTCTCTCTCCCACTCAAGCGTAATCGGTCCGCTTGGAAGGCATTTTTCATTTCATTTTTATTTTATTTTACAATCTTTTGAAAATAAATGATTTCTCGTAGCTCGTACGTATTATTATTATATGAAAACGAAAATCTACAATAGCGTCATCTCTGTTTATAGGTATGAACTACTTAAAAGAACTTTACACAGTACATCGACCCGGACTTTAGTTGTAGTCAAGAAAATCACAGATGTCGCGCAGCTCCTGATATTTAAAACGAATCCCGTTCCTAATGTGCGAATTGACAATATTTATATCATAAATTATTCTTCTACGAAATAGACGTTATCACGTAAAACCATTGTCCGTAAACCGACTTTACAGACAACCAATATTTTTTTTCAATTTTTTATAATTAATCTTGACGGTTTTGATATTTTACGGATCTTACTGATATTTGAACGGTTTTTTTGCTCACCTGTAAAATTTCAATTTTCATCTTATTTTAATTATGCCTTTTTTCCACTGAAGGTGCGATATACACATACAAGATCCATCGAGAAATAATTAATAAAGCAGACATCGCCGCATCCATCACTTGTATAGTCATGATGGTTCGCGGAATCGAGCCTGCGAACACCTGAGTTTTCGCATCATTCCGGTACAAACATCGACCGTAATCACCCTAGATATAAGTATTTTAAAAATGTAATTTCTAATATCGAAATTAACATTATTAATTAAGTAGTTCAATTACTAGTTTTTGTTTGTACCCTGCTGCACCAATTCATAACTAGCTTTCAACTCTAGTCAGTAAGATATTTCGGTTGGTTTTTACACCAGATCATTCTTATAACTTTTCTGTAAGTTTGTAGGTACCTACCACAGAACATCTTAGATACAACATCTACCTACCTACTATCTAACGGTTTACTTCGTTACTGATTTTTCTTTTCAACTCCAATAGAACTATTCTATGAATGATGACAGAACACGATTTAGGTACCTACTTCGCGGAAGTGTAAAGCACAACGGAAAAATAGCTACGCAATTTAGAGTAACCAGCGACCATAACTTTCTCCTGGCTCGAACAAAGCTCATTCGTGATTCCATCGCTTCCTGGTCCTATAAGACACGACTGGAGCTGTGTGCCTGTCCATTGATTGATTCGCGTCAATGTCCACTTATCTAGGGCCCGTAATAATAAACCGACGATCTCAAATTTCGGTTTTCGTTGCTGAAATATGTCAAATCGTATGTAAAATCCTAACTATGTACATTCGTTAGATCTGAGATCGCGCTTCAGCAGAGATCGGTTTATTAAACAAGCCTAGGATACTACTCAAGTAATTCAAATTAAAATTAAGTAGGTTCTACTCGTCAGTCCTATCGTAGAACTAGTGGGAATTTTTTGGAACGAAGTTCCTTATCGCGCGTTATGAAAGGGGGCTAGACGGAAAATTTTCTTACGAAAAGTTGCCACGATACTTTTTGATGTGATTCAGAAAGTTGTACAGCGCCATCTTTGTAAAACTTTCTGAATCACTTCAAAAAACAATACTTAAATCGAAAGGAACTTCGTCCCATCCGGGTGTCCCTTGACACCTCTCATATTTTTTCTTACTAGTTCTACCGTCTGACTAGTGGGAACAAAAGCTGTATCTACCGCTTTGTTTCACTAGTTCTACTAGAGTTGGTTTTTAAAAAAAACTTTTCTAAAGCTATCACTTCCACATATCACTACCTTGAATGATCCCGTAATGAAGTGGTAAGAAAGTTCCAAGGATTGAATCTCTATCAGTTATGATGAGTTCTTTACCATCCAGTTTAGGTAATCTCGACGGTATTCATTTGTCGCGTATCCATTTGGCTTATTAGTTACCTTTCTACAGTGAAGTTAAAATGATTTCAGATTTTTCTTCAATTCCAGTGTCAAAATTGTGTAAAAACAACGGGTGCTCAGTCGTCTTCTAAGCCTGCAAGGGGACGGCTTCGTTTATATCCATGGGCGGCAATGACCACTTACCTAATATGAGGTGGCCAGTTGGTCATTTGGAGTTTTAAAAAGCTTTGAATAGATTAATGGGGAATTCCGGGATTACGAGTAGCCTATATGTTGATCTATAATCTCCTCTATATTCCAGTAAAAGTGTCATGAAAATCGGTTCAGCCGTTCCAAAGATTAGTCCTGACAAACAGAAAGCTGACAGTACCGTGTAAAACTACATATAAGCTATAAGCACTTGAAAAAACAGTTATTTTGAAATCACCGAGAGATACTTCAATTTTATTAACCCCCGACGAAAAAAGAGGGGTGTTATAAGTTTTACGTGTTTGTGGATCTGTATGTCTGTCTGTGGAATCGCAGCTCCCAAACAGATGAGTTAATTTTGATCTAGTTGTTTTTTTTTTGACTTAATCGAGAGTTCTTAGCCATGTTTAGTATAAAATAAAACTGTGTTTTTTTATTTTATTGTGTATTGACATAACAAAGTTGAAGTTCAATGATTATACACGGTTATACTCGTAGTTACAATATGATGCTAAAAGTTAAGCGTCAGTAGGTACAGTAAATAAATAATTTTATTGGTTGTCAAAGGTGTCATCGACTCGTAATTAGTTAATTACGTTGTCGTGAAATATCGCGATGCATCCTGCTGAGTTTCTATGAAGACGTTGCGTTTGCGGACCTTCGGGATTTCAATGTCAAACATTAGCATACGGAATGCACTATAAGATTACATTTACATGCTTATATGTCAGGCTTATTCTAGTTCTTCGGAATTCAATTAGTCTGATGGACCTGATAAAATACATAATTTATAAGTTTTTTATTTGCGTGGACAGATTCGCATGACAGATTTTCAAAAAATTACGAAATGGCTACAATTCAGGGCAAAAATAAATTGACATTTTTATGTTTTATATAATAATAATAACGCTTCACACTCACAGCCCCACACTAGGATTCCGTGTCGTGGGTGCCATGGACAACACACAAGATAAGGACACTCACACCTAGACCGAGAACAGAAATTCAAACTCATCATTCAAATTTTTGCCTCGCTGGGAATCGAACCCAGGACCCTTGGCGTGGCGATCCGGCATGGTAACCATTGCGCTACGCGGGTCGTCATATAACATATTATGTTATTTAAATTAGGTATTCGAATAGTCTAAAGTCCGTTTACATAGCGTTTTTATAATAACTCTGAAAAGAATACTTACTATTTTTTTTAATAAAAAATAACACCAATAAGATATCAATAAAATGGACCATGGGTCTGTTTCTATCTCAGTCACTGAGTTAAAACAGACCCAGGGTCCATAGTCTCAGTGGAGCGCGTAGTACGTTATCCATGACGTATCGTGGTGGAGGTGGTGCGCAGAGCTGCTGGCCGGCAATGGCGGCATAGACATAGTGGTGGCTGGTCGATAGGGGCTCCCAAGCGGCTCCGTAGGGGCACTACTCGATAGGGGCTCTGTAGGGGCGCTGCTCGATAGGGGCTCCGTAGGGCCGCTGCTCGATAGGGGCTCCGTAGGGGTGCCGCTCAATATGGGCTCCGTAGGGGTGCCGCTCAATAGGGGCTCCGTAGGGGTGCCGCTCAATAGGGGCTCCTTAGGGGTGCCGCTCAATAGGGGCTCCATAGGGGTACCGCTCAATATGGGCTCCGTAGGGGCTCCGTAAGGGTGCCGCTCAATATGGGCTCCTTAGGAGTGCTGCTCGATAGAGGCTCTGTAGGGGTGCTGATGTTAGGTACCTACCTAGTGCAATGTGTTGACGATTCCCACAATCGTTAATCCTTGAACGTGCGAGTAGGTGTTGGTGATATGGCGATTTTAATGTTGTTATTATTTACTCGTTGCTAATGAAGCTAATTTAAATAATATAGTAGTGATGTTCACCGTTGAGAGAGTATAAATAAATAAATAAAAACATTGTATTTTATAACCGTACTTTATTATGGCCCCAAGCCAAAGCATAGGTATTAAATATATCCACCATGTTTTATTTTGCTACGCTTATCATCATTAGCTGATAGAACTTTTTTCTTTTCACTTGTGTGTAAAGGGTGTATTTATCACTTGTGAAAGTACACATATTGTCATAGTACTCAGTTTCTTTATCTAAATATTTTTTATAGTCTTCAAAGAGTAATTTTTATACAATCGGAGCGGAAGTTTCCTTTATTTTCTAAATAGTACTGATGGTTTTACAATTAACATTATCATCACTTAAGTAGAGTATATGCATACATTTTAGAGTGTATACCAACAAATTCTTTCATTATTTTCCCACAACATTCGTCCTTCATTAGATCCACTACTTTTTTATTTGTGAGGGGTAAATTAAGTATGTTAGTGATGTATGTAACTTGATTGTTAATCGGATAATCTGAAGTATCCAATTTCATCCCACATCGAGTTTAATATCCTCAATATCCGGATGACCGAGCTTAGCTCGGTTTAGTATTGCTTAACAACGCCATCTGCTTTAGCTTTAGTGTAGCTACTCGCCAATAGATGTCAGGAAGAGCCGTTTTTTATTGCCTGAAAACACAAATAAAATGACATTTTCTAAAAATGATTCCTATCTAGATCGATTTATCGCCCCCGAATCCCCTATATACTAAACATGAAAATCGTTGGAGCCGATTCCGAGATTCCAATTATATATATACAAGAATTGCTTGTTTAAAGAGATTAGATAGAAGTTGTTGGTTTTAATTTCGTATATGAATGAATCCGTGTCAGTAGGTATACAGAACTGAACATGCTAGCTAGGTGTAACATGAGTACCTTCTTTTGTAGATAAAAACATTTACTGTCACCGTATGTATGTAGTTTTTTGTAGTAAATATTACAATATTAAAGCAATTCGTAATTCATCAAAAAACTGCGAGTTGTACCTTTTTTATTTCAAATGTGTGCTAATATTAAGAGATAAACAATACAAGTAGAGTTAAATTATGTTGCACCTAAAAATTGTCTTTGTGTAAACTGATATACATGAAGTATAAATATCTAGGTAGATTCATATAGAATTGTACCCTAATCAGTATTGGTTTATAGTTCTTTCTCTAAATAAATCAATATTCACGATAAATATATTGAAAAATAAAATGTGAAAATTAATATAATCGCAGTTATAGCACGAAGCACAACAAACTATCAGTAGAGCAATTATTTATACATATTATTTATAGCAATTATTTATATTCACGGTTTTTTTTGCCAAAACCTGTGCAGTTATATCAGTTTGCACAAAATTATCTCCAAAACTATAGCAGATAAAAGAACATGAGTTACACCAAAAAAATCGTAATATTTTACTATAAATTTCTATGTTAAAATCACAAAAAGGGTACAGATCACTCATCACAGGAGGCACAGATTTCAAAGTTGATTTTAATTGTAGTTCAGTTTGGAGAACTTTAATTATTTTACGTTTCACTTTTGTGAACTACTTAATCAGGTTCAAGTGTTGACAGCTGTTAACACAATATGTTAACAATAATAGCTTCAATCCATTAATAGCCCACTACTGGGTAAGGGGTCTCTCTTGAGGAGGCCTAGAGCATACTCCACCACAGATTGGCAAATATTCAGTTGATCACAACTCAGACTAATTTGTTTTGAAGTTTTTTACGACATGTATCCACTGAGGAAAGAAATATCGCCACAATGTGTTTTTATACATTTCCCACCAAAAACAAAAACATAGTTCCTAATACTGTTTACAATGAAAAACCAACCTAAAGCCAGGTTGTAAGTGTAAGCTACTATCTCTGCATACCAGCAACCTGTTCACTGATTTCATTTAACATCTGGGCTGACTTGTGAATGTTCTCGAACTGGTAACCAATATGCACTGCAATCAGCTGCATCTTCTTCAAGTTCTCTTCGGTATTCTCTATCAGGCTCTCCGAAGCAGCCATGTCACGGGCTGCTTTCATTAATAGCTGGAATTATATGGTTATTTTTATAGTATACATGTATGTTATATCAAATTACGGGTTGACTTTTAATGGGGGCCACTTGAATGTTACTTGATATAAGTGTGTTGGATTACCCAGGGGTACAATTCTTGGATGATTAAGAATTTGATTAATGTATATAATTGATTTGAATTTGAACTGAACACCAGTTAATAGTCATGTTTATTTACCTCGTTAGATTTGGAGCCCCTTTGTATTTGACGAGACAACGATGCTATGTTGTTCATATTGACTTGAACGCGCTCCGCCAACCTTTGTTTTGATTCAGCAAATAGCGAACGAGCGCTGCTCGAAGACGCTGATGTCATTCTGAATATAAATTTTTACTAGATTTATTGTTGTTTTCTGTGTGCTTTGAAATTAATATTTGCTTTGCTTTGAATTTCTGAATTGTAAAATGTAAACTAAAAACAAAACAGCTGACAGTTGACATTGTCTGTCAATGTCTGACAAGAATCAACACTCAACAGCACAGACTACACAAAACACAGAGCATATATGTCGGAGATCATAAAATGGAACGTCAAGCCGGGCCAGGCTTAGGTGTATTCGGATTGTGAAGATGGCAACACTAGGTGAATTGACTACTGTCATTTTGGTCACGCGGTGACGTGGCGGGAGAACCGAGGAAAGCTATTAACTTGCAAGCGACGAACGGACACTTCGGAATCAGCCTTCGAGCTGCACGGACACCTAGAGAAGAGTATCGTTACATTCTGGATACAGCCTTCGAGCTGAGCAGACGCCTAGACAAGAACGTTGTTACTTTTAAGACGGAACGCGACGTGTGAATTGTATTGTGATATCAGATTGACGAGTAACACGATCAGACGATTATGCGAGGCATTGGGGTGGCTGTAAGGGGTGATGGGAGGCCACTGGGCCGTCGTGCCCTATTATTTGTTGGTTGTTACTCGGATAATTGAAGACAATCAGTCCTAATCGCGTATTTAATTATAACCAGTGTAAAACCTGTGTTAAAATGAGTTTCTGACTAAAGTGATGTAAACGCCCACTGTTGTTATTATTTCCCGAACCACCACTCAACCAGGTATAATTTCCGTTATCGGAAGTGGAATGGACCCACATGATGAGAAAATTTCGCCCACATTATGTCGGAAAATAAATGAAGAATGACGGTGGTTCGGATGATATTTGAAATGAATTGGTTGCAATGAGAAACGTAACGACAGTAAACGCGAGTAAATGAAAACCGTGGAATTTTACAAAGAAAATATGTGAACCTACCCCCAGATACTCGATGTCGATATTGAGTCGAGAAGCAATTATGATGGAAGTGAATAGTGGAACAGAGTACGTTACTACGAGTATTTGAACACAGAACACGAGGACGTGTTCAGTTTGTCAGAGATGGCCGAGGGAGTAATAGCATCCAAGACATCAAACCAACACAAAACAACAAACCAAACAAACCAAAAAAAAATTTCATAAGACGTGTCTTTGAGGGAAAAGTACTATCTTTCCATGAATTCGCATTTCAGGTTTTTCAGATATGATGTACAAACAATGGACAAACATGCTCGCTGCATGTAAAATAAGGATTTTAAGCAAAGCATCGGAATAATGTCTTGAGTACTCTGTGATTAAGGTTTGAGGTTATAAGACAGCGATTTGGTATGGCATATTTTTCATTATTCTTAACAAGATTGGATAATTCGATAGTGTTTTTGTGTAGTAGGTATACACTCGAAGTCAAGCAGTGTAAATGGTGCCGTCATCTTGAACTGTCAAAACACCTGACAGAATTTTCAAAGTTAAGATTTCATGAATTTGTGTTTAAGTAAAAACTATTGTGCTTCGAGTAACTTCCAGGATTTCCTTCAAATAAGATTGATTAGAAAGAACTGGTTAGAATGGTGGTTTGCGTAAACTACAAATCGTTTCGTTGTATTTGTGCTTGATTCAACGAAGTATTATAAAGTCATTGTACAGTATCTTTCAACGTAATTATGATTAACAAAGTTATTCAAAGTTAGTGCAAGTTTTGTGACACCAGAAGCGTTCTGTAAATGATATCAAGAATATTAAATTTTCAAACATCTTGATATTCTTTAATTATCGTCTGCCCTCAGTTCAGAAAAATAACAATTAGACATTTCGTGTTTTTGTCTTTTGTTTTTTTGTGTGTGTTTCAGATAAACTAAGTGACAATGTCTTTTATGTGGACATGCAACTTGCGAATATCTGAACGGTGACGAGAAGTTGCATCAATGCGAGATTACGAAGCGCGGCGACAAATACCTGCCTTTAATTTTGTTGATAGTGACGGGAGCGCATCGCGGCTCCTTGTACCGTGGCTTACGATAAACATCATCGGTCATTGGATGGCGACATGATATAACAGGTGATCTGTATTGATTCTTTTGTGGCTCATTTTGATTACTGCTCACTAACAGTAATTATTCCTTGTCGAGTTTGTGCTGATATTACGTGATGTCAACATATGACATTTGATGGTTACTTGAGTTTGTGTACTTGACGATTTTTGGTAATGAAGGCCACAGAGAGAATTTGGTGAGCGAAGTGAGCGAAAAATAACCTTTTTGTTATTTAAAAGTGACATGCAAAGATAATAATTCCTTTACTGATTTGTTGAACTGTTTTTGAGAATCTTTAAGACAGACGGGATAACACACTAAGAATTTCTTAAAATCTTCACAGTAAGTGAACCGATTGTCGATTGTTGTTGATGAGTAGTAAGTGGTATGCAAGTCGCTCAGATAGCATGCAACTCCAGTCATTCGTAGACGTAGGCGTAAGAACGGGCACTAGATATCCCGCCGCAGTGCGGCCACGACTGTGAGTGGCGTGCGTTTGGCTTGGAGCTGTAAGCAGTCGCTGTTGGAGCTTCCGATGGGAAGCAGTGAGTTGTTGTTGTTGTTGTGATGTGGAACTGGGTACTGGAGGTACCCCGGTTGGCTCATGATGATGATGGTGTTGATGATGATGATGATGATGATGATGATGATGATCAGAGTATTGCATACAAACTGCTGACTTATCTTTGAGTGTCATGAAGCCTTTTTGTTGTAAAGTTAGATCGTGTTATCAGATTGTAGTTCTTGGTATTATCCCGTTCTGGCTGCTACGTGTGTTTTCATTATGAAGCCTTGGGGCTTGAGGTCAGGGAGGCCGAGTGGGAAACTTTTACTTTGCGAAGGTTATGTCTTTTCCAGATGGACCCCTGCTGCCTCACCGAGGACGGTGAGATTGTCACGATGGCCGTGTCGGAGATCATAAAATGGAACGTCAAGCCGGGCCAGGCTTAGGTGTATTCGGATTGTGAAGATGGCAACACTAGGTGAATTGACTACTGTCATTTTGGTCACGCGGTGACGTGGCGGGAGAACCGAGGAAAGCTATTAACTTGCAAGCGACGAACGGACACTTCGGAATCAGCCTTCGAGCTGCACGGACACCTAGAGAAGAGTATCGTTACATTCTGGATACAGCCTTCGAGCTGAGCAGACGCCTAGACAAGAACGTTGTTACTTTTAAGACGGAACGCGACGTGTGAATTGTATTGTGATATCAGATTGACGAGTAACACGATCAGACGATTATGCGAGGCATTGGGGTGGCTGTAAGGGGTGATGGGAGGCCACTGGGCCGTCGTGCCCTATTATTTGTTGGTTGTTACTCGGATAATTGAAGACAATCAGTCCTAATCGCGTATTTAATTATAACCAGTGTAAAACCTGTGTTAAAATGAGTTTCTGACTAAAGTGATGTAAACGCCCACTGTTGTTATTATTTCCCGAACCACCACTCAACCAGGTATAATTTCCGTTATATATTTAACGTGAGTTAGTTGTGTGCCACAAACAAGAACTTTATATATATTTTCTGAATCTCGGAAACGGCTCCAACGATTTTACTAAATTTCATAATTTAGTATGCAGGGGGTTTCGGGGGCAATAAATCGATCTAGCTAGGATTCATTTTTAAAAAATGTCGTTTTATCCGTGTTTTCAGGCAATGAAAAACGGCTACAATAGACTCTTCTTGACATCTATTGGCGAGTAGCTACACTAAAGCTAAAGCAGATGGCGTTTTTAAGCAATAATAAACCGAGCTAAGCTCGGTCATCCGGATATTAATATTTATAGTCCCAGGATTTATAATACCTATCTACCTGTGGACGTAAAACGTCATATACAAAGGACTATTTGACCAATCACAGGCCGGACTGAGGTTGTCCTTCACAATTGTAGGGTGTCCACACTTAGAAAAATTGTGTCTTATTTTGGTATGGTTCTCAAAATGTATTCTGTTGGTAATTTTTCTGGTGGTAAGAATTATAAGTATTGAAATAATACATTTTATTAGAATTTCTTCAAAATCACCGAATTTAATTTATTGCATTTAGAGTAAATCGAAAATTAAGGTACACAATTACGGTACATCTATATTATAGTAATATATGTTATTAATCTTAAATGTTTTTATATCATTATAAAAAATCACAATCGAATGATATATTCTGGGACTATAAATAACATGGACATAATACAAAAATGGTCCTTCTGATATGACGTCATCGATCTTCAGGTATAAGCCGCGCCATTAAAGAAAATAAATCTAAAATGGCGGAAATTATCATTCCCCCTCACTCGCACGCTAAAGACAGGAATTTCGTGCGTGTGAGGGGGACTCATAATTTCGGCCATTTTAGATTCGTTTCTTTATGGCGCATCTTATACCTACAAAGTCAGTGATCCAGATAGAGTATAATATATCCATGGGCCGAACAGATAACGTCCAAGGCAGTTAAAATCTTCTCTAAAAAAATCAACTGACTGACTGACTGACTTGTCTGTCTTGCTTGTCTATCTGATTTTTCATTTCGCTCGTCACGGAACAATTTGTTGGAGGAAATTTTTGTATTTTAATTCAATTACTACGACCTTTTTCGAAATGTGTTGTTTAATTAACTGTTTTTACTCTTTCGCTATCAAATTCAATTTTCTATATCGTTCTCCCATACTCTAGAAGATGATTTTTATTTACAAAACTATTGTGGTTCATTAGATCGTATTTACGTATTCTGAGTGGACAACAAAGGCGATTTTCTATTATGGATAAATGCGTGACGTGTGAACATTTAAACAAGTTGGTTCACGTCCTCGGGCGGGAGCTATGGCAGTCGAAGGAGGTAAGGCTTGATTGTAATGGTACCTAACCTCACTAATGTCATTGTAATAGGTAATTAGCATTCCTTACTTAAGTTTAAATTATGCAACGTAGTTGCCGGCGCATACTCTGAGTCGTTGAAACGTGATCTAACGTAGCTGTAGTCATCTACCAAAGCTTGGTAATCCTTGAAGAGTTCTTATTGTTTACATTAGTGTACTACTATATGTATAAAGTCTATAAAAAACATAACACTGTATAATATGTACTGTATGTATAACAACAACAGCTTTAACATTTGAACTTAGGTAACACAAATGTTATGAATATGTAAGGTATACTCTTTATATAAGAGGTGATGCAATTGGAATTGTAAATAAACTTCAAACAACCTAATATTTGATTTATTACTATTGGGAAGTTGTTAAGTATAATTTGGCATAGTTCAACTATTGATAAAATAGTTATTTCAATACTTATTACTGCCCACATTGTATGATTATAATGGTCACAATAGAAACATTGATAAGTAGTGAACTTAATGCTTAAAGTTTAATTTTTATAAGGTTATTAATCATATAAAGCAAGGATTGTAAGCAAATTATAAGCAGAATAGGACGTCCTCCAAATAAATGGATTTGAAGAATTTTGATAACTATTAAGAAGACAAGATCTCACTTTTAGAGAATAGATAATCCTTGCTCAGACTTTGCTAAGACTTATAATTATCTAAACATAAATAATGGTCCTAAATAAACCTTAACTTTAGCCACAGCATCCATCCATCCATCCATCAGCCTTTGGAAGTCCATTACTTCCACTGTCAACAGGCCTCTCCTCACAAGCTCCAATCTGACCGGTCCTGATCCTTCTGAATCCAGCGGATGTTCGCTGTCTTTTTCAAGTCATCAGTCCATAGCCATGTCATGTGACTTTTTAATTTTTTGTTATTATAAAATATCCTAACAAAAATAATGGCCCTGAATCAACTTTAACCTTAGCTATAATATATGACTTTTTAATTTTTTCGTATTACCAAAGTATCAATCACATAGTACCTTTGACTGTTTTCTGAGCAAAGTCCACTCCTTAGTATGTCATGTGTCATATCTCTCAATTATTGCGTCTCAATAACCTTCAGTGGATAGAACATATCTACCGATGACATTGATCTACAGTTCGGAGGACCTAGTCATAACGTAGAGTATATTGGTCTATACAAAAATTAAAACTGGTGTCTCAACAACACTTTCACAGCTAACTGTCGGTAATAGAAGTTAGCAACAGTCAGAGTTCTTCTTATCACTCAATTCTGACAAATAATTCATATATTTCTCGTGTTCTAAAAGAAATTTATCAAAAAAATCATGGATTTATTTATCAGCGATGAGTGATAACAAATTGTGTGAGACCTATGTATTTGTTTGTGCCTTTTTGAAAATGTGCAAACTTGGGGTCCACATAATTCTAGTCGGGAATAAAGCTAAGATGCCTCACATTATTGTTATTTACACTATTATTACTATAACACTATTATTACACTATTATTAAATTCAACACTCTTGAATATGATAGACTATTGTTATTAATTCTGCAATGTATAATTTTCCTCCGTTGTTTGAATAGTTAAGCAAAAGTATTTCATAAAGAATTCAATCCCTAAAATTGTGTCATCTGGATTCAATCCTTGATTAATTCTGTTTTATGAAACAATCACTTATTTTTATATAATTTTTGGATAAGAGTTCTTCATAAGATACAGTGACATGGAACAAAACTGATACCAAGTCCATATTTTCAGACATTAACATGTCTCGATTGCGGCTGCCCTGGTCCCAATCTCTGGATCTGCCTGCAACCTGACTGCCACCACATCGGATGCTCTGAAGTCAAAAATGACCACAGCACTATACACCAAAGGGTAAGATACTACTATGATTATTGGTACCAATACTCAATATTTTAAATCCTACTAATATTATAAATGTGAAATTCTTTCACACAAAAACTACAAAATGGATTTTGTGAAATTTAGCAAACAGGTACGTATTATCTCGGAAAATGCGGCATTCGGCGGGCAGAGCGGCTATATTGAATAACTTAAATGTGTATTAATATGTCTTTTTATATATCTGTGAACTGATTGAAATAAAACAAACAATAAAAATACATAAGTGTAAACTGCGTCAAAGTTGGTTAAGCTATTCTGAGATTAGTAGGATCAAATGCATAGACAAAAATTCTAAAAATGTATGTTATTTAATGGATCACATATTACATTAATAAATACCCCCAAAATAGTTTTTCTTAAATAATATCTTCCATGTACACATATTGGTTTGTTACAGTTTGACGTAGGAAAACAAGACATATAGAAGATACATTATTATAATCATTGTTATTTATCTAAAGTTATTGTGCTCTGGTTCCCTTTTTTACGAGTAACATCAATCATATTAAAAATGTTTGCTAGAGGCATTAGTATTTACGCAGTTTTCAAATACAATGGCATACTTTATTGATTAACATAAAAATAAACTATTGTTATATTTTAATTGCCTTTCATAGTGACTATTAATTTCTTATCAATTATCAAAGTTACTGGGTGGGCTTATGTTAGTAACTCGCAGTTTATGTATTGCTAGTATGTATGTGTAAAAAATAAAAATCTTATTTACGACTAACTGACATCGTTCGGTGGGAATTTAAAATCCAAAACCCGTGGAAATTCCGGTATAATAATCCTTGAAAAAAAAAATTCAAAATTAGGGATAACTCAAAAACTGGTCGTTAGATCTCGCTCAAATTTAAGTGGGACCACATGACAAGCACCAGCTTTCGATTATAAAAGAATCATCAAAATCGGTTCACCCAGTCGAAAGTTCTGAAGTAACAAACAAAAAATACAGTTGAATTGAGAACCTTCTCCTTTTTTGAAGTTGGTTAAAAAGTATTATAGCTTACATGTTGCCCTATATCTTCCTTTATCTTCCATTAAGACCCATTGATATTTCAGTCAGTAGTTCAGCCTTTCCAGAGATTAGCCCTAATAAACAGAAAGACACAGACAAAAAAAATTAAAAAAGTTTGTGTGTGTTTTAGTAAAGTTATTTTGAAATCACAGACTTCACTTTTATTTATATGTCTAGATTATTTTAAAACTTTCTATATATCTATACTAATATTATAAAGAGGAAAGATTTGATTGTTTGCATTGAATAGGCTCCGAAACTACCGAACCAATTTGAAAAATTCTTTCACTGTTGGGAAGCTACACTATCCCCGGGTGACATAGGCTATATTATATTTTTTTTTACTATTTTTCCCGAAGCGAAGCGATGGCGATTTCCTAGTCTTTCTATATAGGGAGGGGGAATTGAAAGTATAAAAGTAAAGTTGTAAGAAAAATTAAATTATAGCAATTGTACTTAAATGAAATTATTGTCATCTTATCAATGACATTATTGGACAAAATCATTGAAGTATTATTACTAGCGTATAGAACCGACACCGCGAACACCATGTATGTCCCAATGCATTGGCGCCACTTGGCTTCAATCTTCAATGGATTCGTTCGATTTTGAAAGGAGAACCAAGGTTCAATTTTGAAAATCGAACCTCCCGGGTGGGACACACATTTTGTTCGAGATGTCATAGACATTATACTTCAATGGACAAAATAGGCTAATTACATTACAATAGCGAATTTATATGACTTGCAGACCACTCAATACCAGTCAGTAATCCAATTACATGAAGCTCTTCTGCCTATAAATATATCCTCACTAAAATGGCATCACAGAAACAAATCCCACTATAACTGGAAACATGCTTAGTCATACACGCTAAGCTGTTTACTAGTGTCGTTATTAATGTTATGTAGGCTAAAGTCTGAACAAGGCAGAAGGGAGTTTACCCTTATTTATTAATATAATAACTAAACCACTAATGAATCTATTGTTTGTGGCAGTTGTAAAAGGTTAACTGAGTTTAATAAGCCTAGTTTAGAAGCTAAACTTAACCTTATGTTACCTTGAAGGATGATGAATGGTTACTTTAAATGATGGCTCCCTCAATTCAATTGAAGCGCTCATAGACCGGCCCGGCGGCTTGTGTCCATCCTAAGTGATCGACAAAGTTAAGCAACAGCGGGCGCGGTCGGTAGTTGGGTGGGTGACCGCTAGTGGCAAAAATTCTTGAGCGCTTCCGTGCTTCGGAGGGCACGTAAAGCCGTCGGTCCCGGTTGTTATCATAAGATAACAGTCGTTAAGCCATGTCGGAGGCCCTCGGGCGGTTCGAAAAACTTCCGACACTTGGGCTGGCCACTAACCCTTCCACCAATCCGCACTGGAGCAGCGTGGTGGAGTTTGCATTCGACTTTCTCAACAGGAGAGACCCGTGCTTAGTACTGGGCCATTAATGGATTGAAGTTATCCATCCATAAGTCGACCGTAAAATGATGGATGAAGTCCCAATTACATATGGATAGTATTTGTAACTGCAGCCTGAAATAAAGATTATTGCTTCCAAGTTGACATTAACATAACAAGTCATTGTGTTTGTAGTCACTGAATTGACATTCGTTCGTGTCGCTATGCAAAGTAACTTCGTCTGTTTAATTTACTTAAGTGATTAGATAATATCTAATAACGAGTACCTACTAATTACTTTAGTACATACACTTTGAGGTAGAATACATGTCGTTAAATACACACAAATTAATCACACGCAAAAGCTACAAGTTACCAAAATTGCAAACATGTAATTAAGGAATAGAAATAAATAATCTTCAATCGGGATTAAACTGGGGTCTAGATTTCTATGTCTGCATTATAACAAAGTATAATATTAAGTAATATGTATTTCCACCAAATAATCTTAATTTCTATATTGGACCCGGTTTAAGTTTTACCAATGCAAACTGTTTACATTATTATAGGTTTACATTAATATAGGTTTTATTGAGTGCGCCGGAAGCGCATTTATCATGCGAGTCATACCTTTGTTGTAAATCATTGCACTCTGCCGTTTCTTGCATATATCAT
This sequence comes from Thymelicus lineola, assembly GCA_963932265.1. Classification (NCBI taxonomy): domain Eukaryota; kingdom Metazoa; phylum Arthropoda; class Insecta; order Lepidoptera; family Hesperiidae; genus Thymelicus; species Thymelicus lineola. The sequence goes on along the minus strand of OZ010705.1, from coordinate 6,321,925 downwards.
TCTACGTCAATAGAAAGATATATGCAAGAAACGGTCTGACGGTTTTGAAGTAAATACCTTCTTTAGCACCGTTAGGATAGGAAACTCGTAAAAGAGACACTGAAAAGTGACAAACATATTAATAGGATTTAGCCTGCAAGAAAAGCCTGAGATAAATATAGAAGAATACATTGTATTTCTTATTACATCGATCTATTTATACGGTGCTAGATCCCCACTCTTGTCTAGTAGGCGTTGTATATTGTGTGATTGTAATAGAAGGAGTACCATGGAATGGGTGGCATGTTGAGAAATACGTTAATTATTAGTTTGTTGTACATTATAATGTTTTAACTAGTCTCCGTTAAAGAGTGGTTTCATAAAACGTAATCACACACATTAACAATCACAAGTAACAACGAAGCTCTCATAGTACGGCGGCTTGTGTCCTGAGTAGGGTTCGAACGATACTTTCGATACTGAGTAGGTATGGATACTTTTGATCGCGATACTCGATACTGAGTACTCGATACTCGTACCTGGTAATTACTTGCAAGTACTCATGTAAAACGTCGGTATCGAGTACTTTTAAAATACTGAGTACTTTTCAGTATTATCATATGGAAAAAGATCAACTGTGGCCCGTTTTAGCGCTCGGACTAAACAGAAAGTGTCATGGGGACATGTCTACGACCTTTTTTTTTTTTAAGCTCTGATCTGACTGTGATCCTCGATAGTACTCGAGTAGTATCGATATTTCAGGACCGATACTTTTTTGGTATCGATACCTTACCCGTCGATACCACACGAGTACTCGGTAGCGATACCAGAGGCCGATACTTCGAACCCTAGTCCTGAGTGATCGACAAAGTTTAGCAACAGCGGGCGCGGTCGGTAGTTGGATGGGTGACCGCTAGTGGAAGAAATTTCTTGAGCGGGTCCGTGCTTCGAAGGGCACGTAAAGCCGTCGGTTCCGGTTGTTATCATCAGATAACAGTCGTTAAGCTGTTGGAGTCCCTCGAGTGGCTTGAAAACTTCCGACACTCGGGTTGGCCACTAACTCCTTCCCCAATCCACACTGAAGCAGTGCGGTGGAGTATGCTCTAGGCCTTCTCAAGGGGAGAGACCCGTGCTCAGTAGTGGGCCATTACTGGGTTGAAGCCAATCACAACCAACCACAGCCAATCACAGCCAACATTCAAATTATCCTACAGGATATGTACCTATTGGGATAAAATCTGTCCTATGTTCTGGATATGGCCTGCATGTGCCAAGTTTCAACTTGATCCTTAAACGGTTAGCGCGTGATAGAAATCGAAACATTTAAAATATGAGGTTTATACTTATAAATGTGACGTTTTATTTATTTGCAGAACTACACCCACCATTGTGTTCATATGAACCTGTCGACGGAGCGAATATGGTGTTATCTGTGCGAAAAAGAGGTTCACGCCAGAGCAGCCATGTCTCAACAAGACAGGGTGAGTATTGAGTATCTCACAATCATTACGAAGAACTCCGTCCTACCTCCTAAGTCTATATACTCATTGCAACAAATATGGGTAGTCACCTGCGTTAGTCACACTTAAGTGGTTGTGACCCAGAGAGTTATCAACCATATAAATATTATGGGGGGCCCCGGCTTTAGGAGACCCCCTCTATTGACAAAGCAATCGCTCTTTTATAGACGTACTTCGCTGCATTTCAAAAAGTAGCGCCCAAAAAAAGGTGCCCGTTCTTTTCTCCCGAAAGACGGTTAGAGTTAATAAGGTAAGGCTGTGGTAAGGTAAGGAAGGGCTGTAATTACTTAAATCACTTAAATAAAATTAAATTAGAAATTAAAAGTTGTTACGAATATTTTTTAGCTTTTTGTGAGAGCCACTGTGAGAGTAAGTGATTTGTGAGATGCACTATTCATTTGTTCCTTCGTTCCAGATGAGTCCAGATTCAACATCACTGGACGGCACGTTAGCCAGCGGGTGTCTGGGGTCGCCGTGGGCCAGCGTGGCCGACGATGATGACCTGGACCCCGATGACATGGACTACGATGACGAGACTAGGCCTAGAGGTAATCGAAATTCCAGTTCTACTTTTTTTTCTTACTATAACTTAATGGTAGACTACAATCCCACCTTATGGTAAATGGAGACCAAGAGGCTGACTTATGCTCAAGGGTGGAAGCTATTCAGGCGAACTCCATGGAGAAATAATAATAGTAATAATGGTATTAATTAGCTATTATAATAAATATTATCAATAATTAATCCCTCTGAGGGGCCCTAACACCAGCGAATAACTAAATTACTCAAATAGAACCACAACTAATACGATATACTTAAAGCTCATATTCCAATATCAGAAATAACGAATATATTATAATAATAAAAACCTTACATGAACACTGATGTGAAATTACAGTCAGCAAAAGAGATCAGTCAGAAAAACTTTCTTTAATGTTTAATATTACAGAATATTTGTGTTGTTATCAATGTTAAATCATATCTTACGTTTAATTTCAAAGGTAGCACTCAACATTAATACTAATACAAAAGTTCTGTAATATTAAACTTTACTTAACGTTTTTGTATCACCCTGTATACCTAACTCTATTGCCGTGTGTACATGATAGTATGTTTGTAGGGTTGGTGGGGCTCCAGAACATGGGCAACACGTGTTACATGAACGCGGCGTTGCAAGCATTGTGCAACACGCCGCCGCTGACGTCATACTTCCTCGAGTGCGCCGCCGCGGTCAATATACTGGCCGGGGATAAGAAGCCGGGTCTTAGTCGGTAAGATACATGGCTAACTTAGCACACTTACACTAGTAGTCCTAACTTCCACGGTCCTCTTACTAACACACACAGTGCCGGATTAACCACGTAGCAAGAGTAGCAATTGCTACGGGCCCCGCGCGATAGGGATCCCCGCATATTTTAGATTTTTTACAGTTATAATTAAGAACCCATAGTATGTTAGATCAAGGAATCTGAAAGAATTTGCTACGGGCCCCGCGCTCGCATAATCCGGCACTGAAAACACACACGCACACACACACACACACACACACACACACACACACACACAGCTATTATGTGCGGTATACACAAACAGGCAGTTACTCCTGCGATTTTTTAATCCAGGTTTTTATTTTTTATCCTGATTTTTATACTTTGGAATTAATGTTTCTTTCTTTCAAGATAGTGCTTCTATTTTTTTCAGAGCATACCAAAAACTAATCAAAGAAATGTGGAGTAGGAAAACTAGAGGCTATGTTGTACCCAACGGTATATTATACGGTATACGTAATGTGAGTATATAAAGCTATGATTTACACTGCTATACTTATGTATATTACTGTATTATATTTATTCATATACATTTATTATATGTTTGTGTATGTGGATAGGTTCACCCAATGTTCAGAGGATACCACCAGCACGACACCCAGGAGTTCCTGAGATGTTTCATGGATCAGCTTCACGAAGAGCTCAAAGAACCGGTAAGGCTTTCCAACAATCATTTTCAATAATAGGGATGTTGACTTAATTTTAGGATTCAATTTTATTTTATTGATAGAACCTATTCACGAAAAAAAATAAAAAAATAATAATAATCTTCAATTGATAAATAAAAATTATCAAATTCCCCACCAAAAACGTCACGTGACGTCAATATCCGATATTAAATATATCTGTCTACTGAAGTTTGTTGAATTTCCATATAAAATAGGAACGGTGACGTCATATTCTCAAAATGGCGTTTGAGGTCACGTGAGTGAGTACAATTTTTAACATTTTAACTTAATGATATTTAATTTATTGTGATTGATTTCGATAAAAGAATCATTTTTTAGGCCTTTAAATGTTACCACTAATACTTTAGACATAAATTCATATTAATTTATAATTAGTGTCAACATCCCTATTTATCTGTTGATAATCTCTAGTCAAGTTAGTATGTAAAGTTATGATACAATAAACTATAGTGTTATGACCTTATGTTAGTTGCTAGGCAACTTAGTTAAGGAATGTGGATAGGTAGGGTAATGACCAATATATTCAGATCCATTTATCACTTGGCTAAAGAGAGTACCTGGGAGACAATTCAAACATAGTGTAAGATGGAACCCAAAATTAATTTCAGTTTAATTTGATTCCAGTTTATTTTATATTAGGATGACATTGGACATAATTATTATTTGTATTTGACATTTGACATAGATTATAAAGTATAATATGCTATTAACGATTGCATGACTTGTATAATTTTGATATTATTCTTATTTTGTTTTATAAATCTTTATTACTACACTAGGAAATTGCCCTTGCTTCGCTTTGGGAAAATTAGTAAAAAAAAAATAACTATTTTATATAGCCTATGTCACCCGGGGATAGTTTAGCTTCCCAACAGTGAAAGAATTTTTTCAAATCGGTTCAGTAGTTTTGGAGCCTATTCAATGCAAACAATCAAATGTTTCCTCTTTATAATATTAGTATGGACTAACGCATTAGGGTCACCTTGTAATGTTAGATGTTAGTATAACTGAATGAATAAATAAATAAATTGATCCCTCCAATTTTAAACAGACTTCAAAAAAAGGAAGAAGTCAATTTGACTGTATTTTTTTTTTGTTTCTTACCTTAGAACTTTGGACTGGGTGAACCGATTTTGATGATTCTTGTTTTAATCGAAAGCTGGTGCTTGTCGTGTTGTCCCACATAAATTTGAGCGAGATCAGACAATGGCATCTATGTCAAAAGCATATAAGTCTTAAATTTTCATTAAGTATGTGCGTGATAAATGGACGAATAACTCAATATCCAACCGATTTCGACGATTCTTTTTTTATTGGATGTACTTCATTTGAACTCTTAAATGTATGTATCGGTGTAGGTGTGGGACACAGCGCCCGAAGACAAGCTCGGCTCGGAAGCTGACGGCGACCACCAGGACTCCAGGAATGTCCACATCAGACGGCGAGCGGCGTCTTCCGGAGGTAAATATACATAGGATTACATATTAATGTGACTAACGTCCCAACTCAGAGTCACTAATGGTTAATTAAATCGCTCCTTAGTACAGAATTTGTATGGTGATTCTTTACTAAGGAGAGTTTTAAGTACCGTTAGTGCAGAGTGAGTTGGGACGTCGCACGTGTGAATAAAATATAGACAAAATAGTTAGTTGTTAAAATCGAGGTTGAAGCTTGGTCACAAAATTAGTCTAGGTAGGTGAATAAAAACCTATATGGCGTTAACAAGTTTTACTATAATCGAATCACTAATCACCTGAAATAATATTGCCATAGTAATAGTGACCTCTTGATCCCTATAAAATACATGTTTAAAATCAACGTATCAATGATTCACATCAGAATCGGTTTGTCACGACACAAGTTATTTTTCGTCAAAAACTTTGACACTTTAAACGTCAAATTGGTCCAGTGGATTGGTGATTCGATTATACGTCCGTATGTAATATGTACACTGATTCGCGCACACTTTTTTTTTTGAGAGTTGTAAATAAAAAGTCTGGCTTGAGAGCCAGTTCTTTCTTTTCCTTCTCTTTTTCTTGGCTGGAAACGCGTCAGTGATACCTTTGGTGTCGCTGATATCTATGGATGACGATAGCCACTTATCATCAGATTGATCGCTCGATTGCCGGCTGTTTTCATAAGAAAAGTTTTATTTTTCTCTAAATAGAACTGAAAAACATTAAAAAACGTTTGCCTCAAATTTTCAATGATGATTAAGGTCAATAATAGTAATAAAAGTATGTTTGTCCGTGTGTTGCAGCGAGCGACGCGCCGTACTTCGCACGCATGCGGCGCCGCTCCCCAGCGTCTTATAGCGAGAGCGCAGACGGGTATCTGAGGTTACATTTATAGTTTTTTTTTTGTTTATACCTATTTACTTATATTAATTTTGTCTTCTACTTCTATTTTTATTTATGTACGTTTTGAATTCTTTTTTTTATAATTTTAAAAGTTTTATCCATTTTCTTGTGAACTTTTGTTGTAGTAAACATTAATTCCCTAACCAGAGCAGAACTGGTTGCAGAGTTAGTCCCTGTTATTTGAACTGTTTTTGTACTAAAATTACGATCCAATTACATGGATCGTAATTGTGACGTAATCCCCGCGTATTTTGTGGAAATATGAATGCGGAATAAATTGCAATAATTAATACCCGTTCCATTAAAAATGCTTAGTGTCTGTAAAATAAATGTTTTTTTTTCTACCTTCCAATGGAATTGTCATTGTAATATCCAGGGTTCAAAGCCCGACGGAAGGCGGGCGACACAAGCGGTCGGCGAGCTTCGCGGGCACTCACCAGCTGGCTTACAACGTGGTCACGCAACAACTTAACGGTTAGATTGGAACATATAATAGATTAAGAACCAGTAGATTCTCCCATACATCTGACAGAGCGAGATCGACAGTTACAAAATCTACTTGAAAGACAGGGACAAAAATGTTGTAATTTGTCCCCGTCACCGTGGCCGGATTTCATTGTTTGTCACAAGTGCGAGTTGTGACAAACAATGAAGAGTGAGTTGGCTGTTTGGAGATTTAAAGTTTTAGTTTGTTTTTAAGCAGAACGGGTAGGAGTGATCTCCAACCCTATACGTAGTATTATAATCAGACCTGTCGCACTCCGCGCTTTTGGCATGATGTTACAAGCAAGTGCTGCGTTCGACGTGGCGGGCCAATTTCAGAAGGGCTGCCACGCGTGTCATACATGCGTAATGTATGACACATGTCATCACAAAAAAAGCAACCCTGACGTTGTCAGAGGATAAGAGTTATGATTAGAAAGAGGGGCAACGTTTATATGTCACCGTCTGTTTTTTGTTTTGACGATTAGCGCTGTGCGACCTGAATTACACTTTATTGTGTCGGAACAAGAGTCGCTATTTATTTAAATGATTTTGCGGAGAGACTCTTACGCCCCGACTCAAAGTCACTAGCGGTAAAGAATCACCATACAAATTCTGTACTAAGGAGCGATTTACTAACGGTTAATCCGTTAGTAATAATAATAATAATATATTTATTTCTCTCTTCACAAAACAAAACAGGCTTAGGACTAATTAAATCTATCTTATGTTCTAAGTACAGTTTTTGCTTTGTGAGAGTGGAGTCCGTACAAGGATAACCTGTATGACAGATCTCCAGGCCCTCGCCCCGGAAATTTTGAATTTGATAATTATTGTAGCGATTATGCGTTAGTGACTCTGAGTTGGGGCTTTAGTAACCAATAGTAACTATGAAGTATTCTGTGGTATAATAGACATGTCGTTGCAGGCCTCAGCGCAGGCTCGAGCGGGGGCCGCGACGCGGGCTCGGAGTCCGAGCTGTCCTCCAGCGACGAACGCTACGAGACCTGCTCCAGTGGCGCCAGCGACCAGGACAGACCTGTCGTGTTAGTACCACCATTGCCATCCTATTTATTTATCTATACTATAATAAAACTTAAAGTGTCTGTCTTTATGTCCGGGCATCACATGAAAACCCCTGAACGGATTTCGATGAAAATTGGTAAAGTTGTTACTCATACTCGGGGTGATATTTTAATATACTTTTTATCCCGGAAAATTAAAAGGTTTCCCTGGAAAATGGGATAAAAGTTTGTATGAAATATTTTTGAAACATGAACCGATTTGCTTTAAATTTTGCAAATAAGGTAAAACATAATTTATGTATGCGAAGCTGCGGGCAACAGCTAGTAAATAAATAAATGAATACATTGTCTACAGTAAATCCGGTTCGTTCAGCAGCGGTACCAGCGGGGGCGCTGGGGGCGCGGGCGATGGGGGCGGCACGCGCTACCGGAGCATCATATCAGATGTTTTCGACGGCAAGCTGTTATCCTCAGTGCAGTGCTTGATATGTAACAGGGTGAGTATGATACCCAGTACGTCACTAAACTAAACGCAAAGACTCGTGGCAGGCGGAGTAATAAAACGTGCAAAAGAGACGGCGCACATCATTTTCTCTCTCGCTCTTGCACTTTTTATGGAAATTAGGTGTTTCACATCTCTGTGCCTGTGTGACGTCATCAAAATGATGTGCGTCGTCTCTTTTGCACGTTTAATTACTCCGCCTGCCACGAGTCTTGCGTTTAGTATAGTACACACAACGAAAGAATAGGCATGATGACAGATTTTGAAATAGTTTTCTATATTGAAAGGAAATGTGTTATAATTACATCGTATATCATATTTCCGCAAGAAAATTAGGTTTAGTATAAAATAAATACACTTTAATTTATAAGTTTCAAATTCGCACCAAAACACTTCAGTGTCATGGCGTCGCTTGTGACGTCACGCCTCAGTAAAGTAATAATGATGTCATTATCAGAATTTTCATATTCCTTTGTTTACTGAGGCGGGACGTAATTCGCACTGATTGAGATTTGAGACTGATTGGCGTTCAAGATAATCATGACGGCTTGCCGTATTTTGTAGTTTTATTTTATCAAAAATATTGTTTATCTCGCTCATAATAATACGATAAATGCGAGTTTTGTAATACATTAATAGGCTTTCATTAAATAAATTCATAATTTTAGGGATTTTTACTTGCTGTCATCATGCCTATTAGGTATGTAGATATGTTATGAAAATGTTCTATAAAGTTTTACATTAGAGAATATTTGTGTTGAACGTTTATCAATGTTAAATGCTACCTGTATACGATGGGTATGATTTAACTTTGCTAATTGCTTAATTGCTTTGCTTTGCATTATATGGCAATATGGCAACTCCGAACGCAATTTAAAATTGTTGTATAAATCTATCTATATATATAAAAGGCAAACGTAATTGACTGATGTATCAACACACAGGCCAAACCCTTAGGGCTAGAAACTTAAAATTTCGCACACGTATTTGTCTTATGACATAGGTATAATTATTTTTTAAAATTCAAACCCCAAGGGGATAAATATGATAAGCATAATTTCCGCATGCGAAGCTGCGAGCAACTGCTATAAATAAATATCCCACCAATTTTTAAACATGTTGTAACAATGCCTATGTCTGATGTTTCTTTCTTTCTTTCTTTTAATGTGTGATATCCTGGCAGGTGTCGACGCGTGTAGAAACATTCCAAGACCTGTCCCTCCCCATCCCGTCGCGGGAGCACCTCGCCGTGCTGCGGTGTCAGCAACCCATGCTCAACCATAACCAGCACGGGGCGCAGGACTCGTGGGTAGGTTTCAGAGGTTTTAATACAGGGTGTCCCTAAAGTTGTACGATGAGTGGGAGATAGCTTGGGAGTTGAGCATTGACATACCAGATGTCAAAAAATTATCATGCTCAAGCTATCTCAAGCATGCTCAAGATACCCTATATACATATTATGTCCCAGGGCGAAGTAACCCCTGGGTGTCTCTTGATTATTTGGACAAAACTATCAACAAATTTCCATTCCAAATGTCAACCAAATCGGTTAAGTAGTTGTCGCGTGATTGAGAAACAAACATCCAAACATCTTTACAAAATTTCACATTTATAATATTAATAGGATTATTTTTTGTAGTGATACGCTAGTTCTAATGTGAATACCAAGTACCCATTCCGTGACCCCAGTGCAGTTTTCCCAGGTGTGGTGGGTGCTGAGCTGGCTGCGCTCCTGGTTCTACGGGCCCCTGGTGTCGCTGCAGGACTGCCTCGCCGCCTTCTTCAGCGCCGACGAGCTCAAGGGGGACAATATGTACAGGTAATGGACCGAGAAAAAATTAAAAATACTTTTATTACGCTTCACACTCATAGCCTCACACTAGGATTCACTGTGTCGTGGCTGCCATGGACGATGTCGTCGATGAATTTCTGTTCTTGGTCTCGCAATTTTCACACAAGTTGCCGACGCATATGTCATCCGCATCGGGCTATCATATGATTTCATACAAATGCGATGCTGACAACGCTTAAGATGCCGATAAATGTGCGTTCACCATTAATTTTCTATAACCCTTCTTAGCGAAAGCCAGGTGCCTGTTGTAGGCTTTTTGAAGCCTGTGATACAAGTCACCAGTACCCTCCCAAGGACAGATTATATAATTAAGAACCTAGAACTATTGCCGCGTAAACAATTTTTTTACTTAATTTAAGCTTAATTTAATATTATTTAGATAACATCTTAATCTAGTGTAAAATATGTTTTACACGTGTGTGTGCAAGTTTGCGTGTGTGTGTGTGTGTGCGTGTTTACGCGTGTGGTGTATGTGTGTTTGTATGTAAGTGTATGTTTGTGTATGCGTTTAAGTGAACCAGAACAAAAAAATTGTTATAAATAAAATATACTTCAATAAATAACTATTTATTTATTTAAACTTTATTATATTACAAAAGGTAGAGTTATAATGCTAAAAGCATTCCATGTGTGTGATGTCCAGTTGTTCTCGCTGCAACAAACTCCGCAACGGGGTGAAGATGTCGGGCGTGGTCCGCTTGCCGGAGGTGCTGTGCGTCCACCTGAAACGGTTCCGCCACGAGCTGATGTTCAGCGCGAAGGTCGCTGCGAGGGTCGCCTTCCCTGTGCACGAGCTTAATATGGCGCCGTATACGCATAAAGGTATAATATTATAATAGTTTTGTTTTTTTTATGTTTGTTACCTCAGAACTTTCAACTGGGTGAACCGATTTCGATGATTCTTTTTTTATTGTTATTGTTTTTTTGACATCTATTAAATCGATGCCGAGTGCACGCACGAAAAAGCATGACTCATCTGTCGCATTCCGCGAGCGAGCGAACAATGGAGAAAGCCCCATCTATGAACAAAACTATATACACAATTAAGTCAGAAAGGAACTTGCTGAAAAAATAGTTTAGGTCAGGAGTTCTAGATGGCGTTGTAGTATAAAGATAAAAGTTTCTAATTATAAGTTAATTTCCAGAGATAATATTATATTCGAGCACTACTTCATCAATGTTTTGTCATGACGTTGTCACGTTAAACTACCGTCCGTAAACCGACTTTACAGACAACCATTTTTTTATATGTTTGTTACCTTACAACTGCGATTTCGATGATTCTTTTTTATTGTTATTGGTTTTTTTTTTGTTAAAATTTTATTTAATTTTCAAATGTATACTATAATAGTTAACCATATTGTTGTCCACCGTCAGAGTGCACATCGCTAGTGACGCGCTACGCTCTGTGCGCGGTGATCTGCCACGCGGGCACCGCGGGCGGCGGCCATTACACGTGCGTGGCGCGCTCGCCCGCCGGCTGGTGCGCGTTCGACGACGCGACCGTCACGCGCGTGCCCGCCGCGCATCTGGCCGCGTGCGAGGCTTACGTGCTGTTTTATAGGTGAGTGGGGGGAGGGAGGGGGCGGTTGTGCTGTTTAAACAATAATATTATATGCCAAGATGGCGCTGAAATTATGTCAGTCGAATTTAGACAAGTATAGCGATTTTAATTCAGACAGTTGATAGCTGCCTCTGAGTGAGGGCGTCTAGCTGTCTTTTTCACTATTAAGGTTTTAGTAGTGCCATCCCTTTTACATAATTTACCAATGTAATAGTGATTGATGTAGTGAAACAAAAGATAAACGTGTGTGTGTTGTGCCTCGGTCGGAACAGATTTTTGGTTGATTTGTAAGGGCATAACGTATCTATAGTTTAATATCATTGGGTTTAAATAACGTTCAAATCAAATCAGTTTATGGGCGTTGCAAAATGTTGCTAAATTAATTACAATGATAAATTAGAAAAATTGTAATTAATTTCATGCATTCCTCAAAATCAATTTAAAAAAGGAATACATATTGAACAATTAAATAAATGATGATGTCAATAATATGAAATTAATGTCAGTGATAAATTATAAAACGTCATGATCATAAAGCACATTGTCAACATGTCATACCCAACACACATCTGGCTGTGTACGAGGCGTACGAAGAATCCCTTGTAGCCCGGCGGCTTGTAAAGCGGGCATTCGGTAGTTGGATGGGTGACCGCTAATGGCAAAGATTTTTTGAGCGCTTCTGTGCTTCGAAAGATACGTAAATCCGTCGGTTATCGTAAGACAGCAGTCGTTAACAAACGGAATATATTGTACATTAATCCCTTCACCAATCTGAACTGGAGAATTGTGGTGTAGTATTAAATAGTAAATGGAGTTTAGAGACCTAACGCCCCAACGCAGAGTCGCTTACGGTTACTTTGATCGCTCCTTAGTAAAGAATCACCATACAAATTCTATACTAAGGAGCGATTTGAGTAACCGTTAGTAACTCTGAGTTGGGGCGGGGGACTTAAGTGACCCGCACTCAGTAAATAAAAAGTAGTACGAAGATACCAAATAACACTGGTCTAAAAAAGGTATCATACATGTGTTCGCATTAACATTATATAACAAGTAGGAGGCAAATCTCGTTTTTATATTAAAAAAACAACTGTGCTTAAAACAACAACTTAAAATAACCATAATTATATTACAGGAAAATAAATCCTCAAATGACGGTACTTCGACAGAAGGCGACTGAAATATTAGAATCTGCGACGGCAGCGGCAGACCCTAACGATATCAAGTTTTATATCTCAAAACAATGGATTAACAAGTGAGTCATTCAAATATACGCTAGATGTACATAAATATTTGTATGTTTTTAGGGAAATTACCGGCAAAGAAGCTTAGGTCCACCTGATGGTATGTGGCTATTGTCCCCCATGGATATAGGCAACATCAAAGATTCGATGTGTTGCCGGCCAAGAAAAGAGAAAAGAAAAATTGTGTCCATGGACGACGCCACTTACCATCAGGTTGATGGTCAGCTCGTTTAAAACTCTATTTCCTTAAAAAATACATTGTTAAATTCTTTCTTTATTTTGATTCAGCCCTATTTAAAAATGGGTAACCGTTAATGACAAAATTTTCTTGAGCGCTTCCGTGCTTCGCAGGGCACGTAAAGCTGTCGGTCCCGGTTGTTATCGTGAGATAACAGTTGTTAAGCCATGTCGGAGGACTTCGGGCGGCATAAAAACTTCTGATACTCGGGTTGGCCACTAACCCCTCCACCAATTCGCACTGGAGCAGCGTGGTGGAGTATGCTCTAGACCTCAAGGGGAGAGACCCGTGCTCAGTAGTGGGGCCATTAATGGGTTGAAGCCAAATTAATGATATTTATTTTATTTTGAATCATTTCGATTAAATAATAATATTTTAGGTGTTTAAATGTTACCACTAATACTTTAAACATAAATTTATATTAATTTACAATTAGTGTCAACATCCCTATTACTTAAAAACCGTACTTTACATAGCCCTACATTGTGGTACTCAGATTCAACACATGGTCGGAGCCAGGCCCCATCGACAACAGCGACTTCGTGTGTGCGCACGGCGGCGTGCGGCCCGAGCGTGCGCCGCATCTGCTCGCCCTGGCCGCGCGCGTGCCGCAGCCGCTCTGGGAGTTCCTGCACGACACGTACGTACATATATCACTGTATAGTACTGTATAGTTCGATACGTACGTACTGTATACGATACGTGCGTGCTGCGTGCGATTTGATGCGATACGACAGTGACTTCGTGTGCGCGCACGTTGGCGCATCTGATGGCGATAGCGGTGCGCGTCGCAGCCACTCTGGGAGTACCCTCATGATACGTATGTAGTATATGAGTTTACGGATGTGTGACGCGTACGTACTGGTTACGATACGTACGTATTACGTGCGACGACCGCGGACGAACGAACCGCTCGTACGTACTACGTTCGACAACTGGACGTACTGCATAAGACACGTACATACGTTCTACATACAACTATGTGTACGTACGATCTAGAAAATCAAGAAAATGATGATGAAAATCAATCTAGAAAATCATGAAAAATCGGGAAGAAGTGACAGAATACAACATTTTAAATTTAAATACTATTACTATATTATTGACGCGGTCAAGAGTGATCCTTCCGGAACCCACAACAGACTACAATTCTATTTGTTTACATATAAATAATACTGAAATAACATATAGCACCAACAAAACTATATTTATTTATTCACATGTTTATGTCACCTCTTAAAAAGAAGAAACAAAGGGCAAACTTAATGCCTAATGGCATTGTCCACCAGTCAACCCTGGGTGGATGTGGAAATAACTGATGGCAGGTGTTAACATGACATATAGATATATTATATGATTAATAAAATCTGCAGACTAAGTAATTACATAACAAGAATACATATAAATACACAGACATACATAAATACCTAAAAAAAGCAAAGCAACAACCCATAATTGCCCCACTGCTGGGCTCGGGGTCTCCTCTCACAATGTGAGGGGAACAGGCCATAGTCTACCACGCTGGCCAAGTGCGGATTGGTAGACTTCACACACCTTTGAGAACATTATGGAGGACTCTCCGGTGTGCAGGTTTCCTCACGATGTTTTCCTTCACCGAAGCAAGTGATAATTAACTTGTAATACGCACATAATGTTTGAAAATTAGAGGTGCGTGCCAGGATGTGAACTGGCATGAGTTCAAATCCTGGTACCCGCGTTCGGGAGACCAACTTTCCAATCGCTAGGCTATCACTGCTTCACAAATACATAGACATACATAAATACCTATAATAACATAAATATATAATAAATAATATGTAAATATATAAATATATGTTTCCAGTTTCGGCGGCGGGCCGGCGGTGTCGCACGCGCACGTGTGCGGTGTGTGCGCGCGCGCGGCGCAACGACTGAGAGCGAGACGGGCGCGCGAGCTGCAGGCCTTCGCTGACCTGCATGCTATGTTCCAGGTGGGTGGTTGATTGTTTTTTTATGGACATAGCCGAGAAACGAGCTGACGGTCCACCTGTATCGTCGCCCATGGACATCAACAATGGCAGCATGGGTGTGTTGCCGGACAGGAAAGAAAAGAAAAAGAAATAAAGAACTGGTTTTGAAGCCCCTAGCTGGAACACGGCTCGTTTGGCGGCTGATTAAGCGTGAGGGCTATCCAGGTAGTCCTCACGGAAAAATAATAGTAATAATGGTATTTTATTATATAAAGAACTATTAACATCAATATTCCAACGAGACCTGCCACATCTAGTCGCCTCTTACGATACCCATCCGGCGTGGGATTGGTGTTAGTATTCTAAGCCGCCCCAACACAGCTAAAAAATTTGACGTGTCTGTTCTTTTCAGGCGTTTCAGCTCTAAAGTCCGATTTACACGTATTAAATAGTTAAGTAGATAACTAAATTTTAAGTAAATTAATACGTGTAAACAGACAATTTAGTAACTTTTTAGTTAAAATTTAGTTATCTACTTAACTACTTAATACGTGTAAATCGGACTTAACTGTTGGGGTTTTATTTTATTTACAGTTAAAAGTTTATTTTGTTGTATCGTTGCAGGAGCAGGAACGCCCTCACGCAGTGTACGCGATCAGTATGCACTGGTTCCGACAGTGGCAGGCGTTCGTGAGGAACAAGACGCGCTCCCCGCCGCCGCCTGTCGACAACACCGGCATCGTCACCGAACAGGTACTGTTACCCTACGTTAAGGTAGTAGCCTGCGTGGTCTAGAACAGGTGTTGTTACCCTACGTGTACGACACTACCGTGCATGGTCACAGGACATTTAAATTTTAGTTAAAACGAAATAACCAACAATCAATCAATGTAACAGTAAGAAAAGTGAGATCCAACAATATCTGGTGAATTGCGTAATTTGGGACCACTAGATTGAAACATATTTATATAATAATCTAAGACTAGTATCCAATAATGTCCATTTATTTCCAGGAGGTTGATGGTAAGAAGACATATCTGCTGAAGCAGGGCTCGGACCATGCCCAATTGAGTGAGGAGCTGTGGAGGTTCTTCACAGACATCTATGGTGGAGGACCCGAGGTCAAGCTCAAGTCCCCCCTGGCGCCTCAACCAGCACCGCCCCCAGACCCCAACCCGCAGCCCTTCACACGACTCTCCAGAAAGTACTCGGAGTCAGACAAGGAAGAGTATTGCTCAAAATCCACCTCAGAAATGAACATCCGGGATTCCATCCACGGGGAGCTTCAGAAAAACCAATCCCTCCAGAACATCAACAGACGATACAAGGTGTCAAGAGCCACAGCGGACTCGGATGAAGACGTCAGCTATCGAAACACCTTCCAGTATAAGAGACATGAACCGAATGGCAACTATGCAGACTCAGACGAGGATATGGATGTCAGCCCATCACAAAACTATGTCAACACAGTCCGGATGGAGAACGGACTGGACAGCTCAGACCACGATACCAACGATAACCCCGTGTACATGAAACGAGCAGAGAAGTCAACAGACACGGAACTGCCAAACTTAGATAGTATCTCATTAAAAAACAAGCCCTCGAAAGCGGGTAGAGTGAGAAAATATAAAAGACGGACAGTTAAATGATTCTTTCTTGCGTTTCAGTTCGTCCATAGACTGAGACGGAGTTCGATGCGCAACGAGTGAACATTCCCAAGTGACGTGCATTTATAGGACCCTCATCGTAAAGGCACGGTTTCCTTTTGATGATATTTTTCTATAATTATACTCAAACAGGCCTCGCCCATTCGGGACGGTGTTAGTATTTTAGTACAATTTTAATTTAGTTCAAATTCAGTAAAGCGAATTAGGTGGAAAACCCTCTTCGCAGTAATCACCAAACTGTATATTTACTATTGAATGTATATCTGTAAAATTGTAAGTAAAGGTAATTGTAACAATGTGTATAGAAACATGTTTATAGACTACTTGTGACCGCATTTCTCTTGGTTTTACTGTTTTACCATGGATTAGGTATTTATTTTGTTATTTCTGGTTCTAAGTCTGTGTTATTTGTTAATGAATTGATCAGCAATAAAATATATTTCATCTTTATTGGCTGCATTCGTTTGTTTTTTTCTTTTTGAAATGAAACCATGTTAAAACTTAATTGAAGTTAACAGGATATTTTCAGGTGGAATTTCCACATCTGACAAATCAAAATTTACTGATAAGGCAAATGGCGACTGCATTGATTGGTTAGTACGAGTCACAAGAGCCCACAATACCCATTAGATCATACGTAAAGGTATTAAGTATATATTTCTAAACACAGCCGTATTGAACCTGGTCAGGTAAATTGAAATGATAAGCTTACTTCATGATCTCTCGGCTCTTTTAACAAAAAACCTGTGCGCTTTGTTTTAACCCTCACAGAATCCTATCCATAATCTCCAGTTTGTTAAACTACAATGTAGGTAGGTATGTTGATAATGACCAATGATAATTTAAAAAATATTATGACTGTTTAGTGCTGGGTTTGAGTAGCTAGGCTTACTGAGTATTCTAAATGAAACATTGGAATTATAATTTGTCTTCTTCATCGATCTTAGAATTAGTTATGATCATTTTGATCGATACGAGCTCTGAATTATTCGATGTAATCGAGTTAGATGTTCTGTCCATGTCGAGACACATCTTATGCATGTTATCTTCAATTATTTTCATACACACTACTCAAGAAGCAAGCAAGCGTCAATTGACAGCACCGGTCATGGTCAGAAGACTTAAAAGTAAAAGTTCGAAATCAGACCGAGAACAGAAATTCAAACTCATCATTCTTTCGGTCTCGCTGGGAATCGAACCCAAGACCCTTAGGATGATGGTCCGGTATGGTAACCATTGTATCACAAGGACCGCCGTCATGGATGTATTGAGATTTTTTTTTTACTTAATGCTTGATCATAATCCCACCTATGGTAATGATGGTAAGTGAAGATATGGTCCAGGATGGTGAGCACACTAACATAATAAAAGCCTATTCACTCTTTTCTTGATATCTGAAATAGTAATTATTATTATTATTAAAAGGGCTGTCGTGTTGTCATTCCACACTAACGTTGATGTTACATTGGGCGTTAAATCCGCCCAATGTATAAAATTACAATAAAGGATAAAAATAAATAAACAATTTTCAACGCAAATGTAACCATTACAACTTGATTACAACCTTTAAATAAGTCAAACACCATTCTGTTGATCAAAATATTTATTACAATGAAGACCATAATTTTACATCGTTTTATTATAAACCAGGTACAATGTTTATAATTAAATCAATGGGTTGTTCCTGCGAGGGTTCATTCGATGACATTCGTAAGGCCCATTATTAAATTCAAATTGGAAGTAATTTTACATATTGAATGCCAATTAACATTACGTGTGTACGTTTCAAACATAATAAACGTGAAACGGGATGTTTTATAATGAATTTTATCATGATAATATTTTTTAGGCCAATGTTTCATTCCTAGCGAATGATGTTCTATGAGTAGGTATCAAGTAAAACTGACAATTCCAGTGAATTTAAATGCACATATTGATTAATTTTAAAACAGCTCTTAATTGTTTCATAAAGGTATTAAAAACCAGATTTTTTTAAGTAACATTTTGTTAGATTTCATACAAATGCAATTATGTTTAGAATTTGGGACGTTTTATTTAAATCATCGATCTTAATTTAACCGAATCTATGACAAAAAATAATTTAGAAAACCTTTCGCATATCGCTAGCAATGAAACAGCCTTTCCAGGCACATCATTTCAATCCAGATATTATTTAACCCAACATTCAATATAAAATGCCTTATCAATTGCAAAAGCGTAACAAAAATAGATTCTTCTCATTATAATATTATAGACTTCTAAAAATATTTTTTTTCTTTTTGTTATAATTCAAACAATCTTCTACATTTTTTTTTATTTATATTATAAGGCCCCTATGTTATGTACCAAATTACGTATACCTATTGATCAGAGTCAGTTTTGCTAGAAGTTTTTTTTACTGGTTCAACTTTTTATGAACGCCCCAATTTTGTGAACATATTAAAAAGGCTTCTAAGCGCCGACTCAATTAACGGTGTGGCTTAACGTGTTAACTTATAATCCAGGGAACTAGAAAAAGAATTTCAAAGATTTACAATTTTGTCATTATCGTGCAGTAACTGCTATTCTGTCGTGTGTTTTGTAATACGTAAAATATAGGTAACTTGTTATTAAAAATATACGATTGACCTTTTTTAAATTTACAAACATCTTCCCGGTATGCTGTCAACAAAATTGGGCCGCTTATTGTATTCACAATTACTTTTCAAGATATATTTTAGTAAATCCGTATAACTGTCACCAGTGCTATCGGTTTGAATCACGAATTTATTGTCTAAACTTCCAGCATTTAATAACTGTTAACCAAACTTACAAACATAACAGTTACATAAATAAACATAACCATTACATGATGTAAACGCACAATAAAATTATGTATTATTTGGTATTACACAACATGTTTCCAATTATAAAAAATCACGAGTCACACTCATTTTCTGGTCAAAAAATAAAATAAAAACTGGGATATAAAAATTTAACAATCAAAATTATGCATAAAAATGTTCCCAATAAAAAGGAACAAACACTTTGTGCTACTAAACATTAAACAAGATATAGTTTATTGTCAAGTGACATGGGGTAAATAAATACAAGTTGAGACCTCTAACAACGAAACTCGAACGGTGGTTTGATTAGAAGTGGGATCGTTCATTTGGATGTTACATCAGAAGTGGGATAATCCTTGTATCTCTCTATAGAACTTACAGACATATTTTATTAGACTTTCCACTGTTAGATTAGTTCTATCACTGATACAGTAGTTAAAATATCATAGAGACTTCATAGACATCGCTGCGAGATTCGTTAGTAGAAGCCTATTTAATCATGCTGCAAATTTGTCGAACATTACATTCCGTTCCTTAGCCATTCCTTGCCTTTTAGGAATAGAATATAACTATCGATAAGATTACGGCACTCATGGACTTAAGTCTCAGTACACCACAGCCGATAGCGGCTAGCAAGTAAAACATAGTGGCCAAAGGACACAGTGCAATGAGATTTGTAATCGGTCATACAAAAGTAGTCTTTGACATGATAACAATTTAAAAAAATATATTTAACAATCTAAAACTTTATAAAAATATATTGTTGTCGTCGTTGTATATATCTGTAACAATAGGTACATAGTAAAATATATAGGGATATAAATATTAATTGTATACTATTATTTTTGTACTGTATTTGCTTGCACCCTTGGATTTATCAATACTACTAGTATTTTATTTTATGCTTACATAAATCACTGAGGCGTACTTATTACAGAGTCTTGATTTGCATTTTAGCCATGCAATATTTTTAGTCTGCAATGATTTGGCTGTTATTATTAGTTTTAAATGTTTTTCAAATGTTCTGTTCTTTTCTGAGATTAATTGATGGCCTTAAATGAAATCAACACTTTGTTTAAAATGGTTGTACAAAAAAGTATGTACATAGTGTACATCTTACACTATCGATAAATCAGGCTATTTGAGTACAACTATTGTCTGACTAGCGGAACTACGGAAAGTTTAATGCGTATAAAATCTGTAAAATAAATTAAACTAAAACAATGATATACAGACAAACATACATATTACAACCAGGTTATTGATATCGTGCTATAAAAATCCTATGTGATTCCAAATATATACACAATAATCTTGTTAGTTTGTTTTTTTGGGGAAATTTTTGAATGTTTCAATAATTATAGTAATTATTTATATTTTTTTAAGTTTCTTTCAAAACGGTATTTTTATCCCAGATACTTCAAAGGATTCGATGTATTTCTATTTTTTTTTTCAAATTAAACCCAATATCAAAATGATTTTCATAAGCGTCACTAAAGATGAAGCAAATTATACGTAACTTAAATTGTTTAAATGAAGTGAATTCGATATTGCAGCACACACTAATATTAAAAACTTATTTTTTTAATTTTTATAAGTTGGTATTAAAACGTTTTTAAGTGTACAAGTTGGTATTAAAACTTTTGATATAGTATGACTCCAAGTACCTAAAGAAATGTATTTTAAATGAACATGGCATTTGAAACGCTATCTTTGTTTGTACACAAATTAAAAACCACCCTCCAGTTGTATGTATTTCTCAAATATAATATAAAAACTAACATTCTCTTTTCTCACTAATCTAAAGTAATTTAATTAAATTTCTAGCCGTAACAATAAGTTTCAATTGAGGTAGATTAAATTTTTTACAGTCCTATTAACCTATTAGATTAGAAATATTTACATATTTTATAATATGAAGCGTTTACGACATTGGATCCTTTTATACTTCATTTAATTTTGTTGCCATTACTAGACGCCAAACATTTAAAAAAGTATTACTTTTATATATAGAAGTAATATAACCTTAATATTTACGTATTCAAATGTGTACGGAGTGTCAGTGGAGAAAATATTCGTAATACAAGCCATTCTTGAAGTAACCAACATTTTTTTCTTAATAAAATCTGAACTTGTTTTTTTTGAACCATTTTATTCTCAAAATTATTTTTGTAAGCAACAAAAAATAATTAAAAAAATAATAATAATAACCAGGATATTGCCCTGAATATTCTTCTAACTATATAAAGTGTTAAATTCTTCACATTTAATCCTTTTAGACCTTTCAATATCAGTTTCTTTACACCTATTCTCAAAACCAATATCGGTGACTCGCGACAAGTTAAGAATAGTAACCAAAAATGTAGTCAGCATCCAAGAATGGCATAATTAACCTTTAACCACAATTACATTCAACTGATATTAATAATCAATAAGTTACTGCATTTAATTTAATTGCAATTGGTAATTCCAGTTATTTTTCTTTGTTATCGTCCCGCACACGAATTGTTTATATTTTAAGCTTTATAGTGTCCTCACTGTTCACAGTATTAATATGGACAGCAACTTGTCCACGCGTAAAATTATTTATGGACACCAATGACCAAAAAAATATTGTACTAATTGAATTGTTTACCACTTGATTTTTACTTTTGCCATTCAAGTAGCATCGTAAAGAATACTTACACATTGATTCTATTCTATTCAGAAAACTTTCGATGACCTAGACGCGTTAAGAGAAATTTACATATTACCATTTCAAGTCACAATGCCAAAAATTTTACTAATAAGTCATCCATGAGATTTTATAACTAGCCTAAGTTACGCAGACCAACTCACTTAATTGTGTTCGCATTTTGATTGACAAATTTTCTCAAACAAGGCAAGAGGATTAGAGCGTGTATGATAAAAAAACTTTAAAGTAAGCAATACAAAGGAGAGCGTCGGTTTAGTTTGTACAGCATGGAATTCATACTTTCTACCGATATCATTAAATCGATTGAGCGCCAGGTGTAAAAAACGGTGCGCCAGTTACAATTAAATAGGCTATTGCTCAAAAATTATTATCAAACACTTCACTAATCTTGAATTGTAACGTATTGACGATCGACAAAAGTATTTGGTTATAACTTCTTCGTAATCAGCATCGTGGTTAAAGGTCTATATAATTATAATAGTTATCAGAAATGCAAGGCACCTAATAATCCAGCAGATATCACATCCTTCTGTTACATTCGTATCTATCATTTTTTTAACAATTGACTCTACAACAATTTTCTGACACTTACACTCACCAAGTCTCCAAGAGAATCGTGTAACAAATTACATAATTTGGCTCATAATCCTAAAACATATGCCAAGACAATCACTTTTTTACAGCTTCGGCAAAGACCACTTTCGGTCGTTCGAACAACATTCTACATATTATCTGAACTTGCGACAATGTACACAACACAACGTCAATTTTAGCTTATTTTATTCGCGCAAAATTGTTCTACATGATCGGCAAAAAATCATTGCGATTCTCCCGTTAGTAATAAAAACGGCTAAAAAAACTAATGATTTACGATTTCACGATTTTTTGGCACATTCTATTCCAATGAAATGATGTATATTCAAGCTCTTATTGAGCCCATCGGACAGATCCAATTAGAATTTCTTATATGCTAAGGAAGCGAAGCGCTTCTGAGGTATGAGGGATCGTTATTGCTCTGTTACTCCTGACTCCACTACTTGAAAGGTTCGTAATCATTCTGAAGAATAGAACGAGAAGGAATCCTTACTTATTTACAGCGTTAATCATTTACACTCTGTTCCGAACTTACACTACGATGATATTTCGCTCTAGCTAACAGATCTGATGTTGGTACCCTACGCTTTCGGATCTACTCTGCAGGCATGCGTATGCTCTGTTGTACTATAGACGCGTGGAAAAACAGAAGGCCTCTCTAAAACATATTATACGGCCTACTGTTTTCAAGAGCCATACCCTATACACATTCCCGTAAACTAATATTATTGTCCTCCTAGTATACAGTTCACAATCTAGCGATCGCATGTACTCATTCTATCTAACAGCTCACAGAGTTGGTCCCACTTATACTCCACAACTGTACCGTGCACGCTATAAATAAACAATTTACAATTCCGAAAGTACATACACGACTAGATCACGTTCATGTAGAATTCGGAAATATTTTGGTATACTGACACGAACGAATAGTAACAATTTGGCAATTTTCCTCCGAGGGTGATCGTTGCCCTCATATTCTATTAAGTCGATAAACTCAGAATGTCCAATTGATAGTTACAACTTAATGTCTAAATTTCGCATTATATACACTTCTGGATGTAATATACTAATTTCAAGGAACAGCTCACAAGTCAATTACTAATCAATAAAATATTAACCAACATATTAATGTAATCTTCAAGATTTCTAGGCGGTATGAAATTCTACTTGCACTATCAATACTCAAATTGTCTTTCATTATTAAAATACTTAATTACAATGGTTACACCTGTTTTGTAAGAGATAAACAATGGAGCGGTTCGTTCAAATTAGTCATTAGATTAAACCCAAGTGGTACTGCAATCGTCTAGACTATATACAGCTTAGATCAACCTTACCTAGTGAGGTAGCTCGGTATTCACATAAGCTAAATGCATGAGATGCGAATATTAGTGGGGTGGAGGCGGCGGGGGCGGAGGCTTGGGGCTCTGGGCGGTCTGGAAGGCCTGCGTGAAGGCAGGTAGCCGTTGTTGCACCCGGCCCTCCTCGCTAGTAAACGCCGGTTCACTCTCCTCTAACAATTCTAGCATCTGGCTCGAGAGGCCCGAAGGCCCCTCCCCAGGGTCCAGCATCAACGACTGAACGTTACTGGGACCCAGCAAATGCACATCTAAAGGGTCAGGCGATGGTATGTACGACGACGTCTGACCGTAAGGCGCTGGCACCATGTACACCACGGGATAGTCCACATTACTCCCAGTAGAGAAACTAGCCCCATATTCAGGTGACATCGGTTGCTCCACCTTAATGTCTAACGGTTCCACCTTTATATCAAGTTCAGGAATTTCTACAATAATATTTGGAGATGGAACTCTCGTCGGTTCTGAAGATTCCTTGGGGGAAGGAGCCTTCCAAATATCAAAATCACCTTCCTCAATGGGGACCTCAGGAAAGCTCTCTTCGAACGAGGAAGCCTCGGGCACCGGCTCCCTGGAAGTACCCACGGCAGCCGACCTCCAGGACTCATCAGGATGTGCATTCTTAACATGCCGAACTAAATGATCTTTACGTCCAAATTTTTGGGGACAATAAGGGCATAAAAAATCTCGTCTACCTGTATGGACGACTAGGTGTCGCCGCACATCCTTCGCAGTGAAGAACCTCCTGTCGCAGTAGTCGCAGGTGAACTTCTTGTCCGTCTCGCTCTTGACCGTCCGACTGCCCGTGTGGACCTTCAAGTGGTACACGATCTCCTGCCGGGTGCTGAACGTTTCATCACATATCTTACACTGCAGGTTGCCCTCCTCAGCTGAATGCAGAGCAGCGTGCTTTCTATAACTGAGGTGGGAGGTGTACGACTTCCTGCAATCTGGCCTCTCACACGTGTAAAGGTTCTTGACTGGGTTGTGCACCCTGACGTGGTTAGTGAGGTGATCCTTGCGGTTGAACGTCTTGCCACAGGTGGTGCACGCGAACGCACGGGCCTCGCTGTGGATGAGGCTGTGGCGGACCAGCTTGAACTTGGAGTTGAAGCGCTTGTCACAGAGGTCGCAGCAGAAGGGCAGCTCGCCGGTGTGGCTGAGCACGTGCTGGCTCAGCTTGCCGGGGCTGGAGAACCGCTTCTCGCAGGTGGCGCAGACGTGGCGCTTGCTGCGGTCCCTACGCGCGCGTCGCTCGGGCGGGGGGCGCTCGGCGGCCGCGGGCTCCGCGCGCGTCTTGAACGTGGGCACTCGGCGCGCGGTCTTTACGGTCCGGAAGCACTGCTTGATGCCGCTGGGCCCCGCCGCGTCCACCGCCACGTACTGCACCTTTGTGGGCAGCTGCGACGCCGGCGGCGCTATGAACCTCTTCGGCGGGGTGGGCGCACTCGGCCCGGCCGTCTCCTCCGTGAACTCGGAGCCGCCCTCCGCGCCTTCTCTGGGGTTCGGTGGCGGACTGGCCATCTCGCGCACATTTTTGACGCGCTTGCCCTATATCGCTGCTCGGTGATCGCGCCTAGTGCTTGCTGGGGCTCCGCGGTCGCTCTCGCTCGTCGCGATGGCAGAAAACATTTCTGTCACATTGACGGTCTGGAAGCCCTTTTTCGTATTCGTGTCACATGGTTCTCGCGGAATTTTTGGAGTTCATCTTCGGTTTCCGTCGAACGTTGTCGCACGCTTAACTCTCTACGCTTCTATTCGATTGAAAAAAACGCAGAGGAAGAGAAAAACTATGAAAAATCTACTTTCTTTGAAGAAATACGTAGCGGTTGACATCGAAATGTCAAAATACTGAAATGAAGCCAAAAAGCCATGTCAAAAAAAATCCGCCGAATCGTCGTCGGTCGACGGCCCCTTTCTAATTATTGCCATAAAAAAATTATTCATAGACAATGAATCAATCGTCATTCGGAATTTCATGATTGATATGAAAGATGTGAATATATTTTGAATTAATGAATTGAAAATCTCAAAAAAACCTGTTTTATTATCAATTTTCATTTAAGATTTTTTTTGTATTCATTCTTCCTTTTCTGTTTGGAGGAATACAAAAATTCTCTATTTACAGTATTATTATACTAACTACTCCAGTTCTTTTATGCGGTATTGATTCTAATAATGATTCTATAAATTGAAGCGACTTTAATTCTCAATTATTTCAATGTAACATTGTTATAAATTACTTGCACAGCACATTAAATAAAACCTTTTTTATTTGAGGTTTCATTAATATGTTCAATATTTATTTCGTATTTCTTTCAGTGTCTGAAGTTATTGTTTTATTTAATAAAATAAAATTTATATGTATATGTAATGTTTTAATCAAATAAAAATGTAATGTAATCTAATTACAATATCGGTATTATATACTATCATTATAGGTTAACAAAACGATAACGTTATTGAAAATATTCATGAGTCACTGTCATTGTTACTATATAATTTTATTTATCTGTTTTAGCTGTAGATAAAATGCCAATTGTCAAGTAGATGGAGTGTAGATGTCAATGTCACAAAGTGACAGTAATAAAATAACCTGATCATTTACATTTACAGTACAGTTCATACTTTTACATTAATTAACGTTTTCAACGAAGTAAACAGGTATATTATAAGTTTTAGTATAGTATCTTTTCAAAGGGCTTATAAAATTACGATAAAGATTTGCACGTATCATCTTTTTCAGTAAAGATCTTTTTCTGTGCATTGGAGTCGTATTTTCGTCCCTAGAACTAATACAAATTTGTCGTATTCCAAATAGGTATTGCGCCAAAAATTTCTTTTAGTTACAATTATTACTACTTCATGAAAGGCGACTTTTGTTCAACCTGTTTTTCATTGATAAAGACAAAGTTTATATTTACTTGAAAATCCCTTACATTACATTGGATTTAAAAGTGTTTTAAGCTCAAGACAATTAGCCTGCGTATTATATCAATTAACCCTTTCAGTCCATGTATTTAAGTGCTTTATAACTTCATAGTGTCTCGTTAATGCATGTGTATTCTGCAGGGAGCATGTCTGAACAGAGTGTAGCACCCGGCTCCGCAGCGCCCTCCGCCGGCACCGTGGGCGAGGAGCAGCGCTCCACAGGCTCGGGCTCTGGTTAGTTCACTATTGGAATATATCGCACCCTCAGTGGAAAAAAGGGAAGCACTTTAGAACAGGGAATGACGCCAATTTCGATGAAATTTTTTTTGGGGGGAGGAGGGGGGGTGTACAACACGTTTTTGAATACCACAATCTACGGAAACTTTTAGTTTTCGAGAAAAAAAATTTTGAAAAAAAAAATATCAAGACAATTTATTAAGCTATTTCTTGGCTATTTCATTGTTTATTAATCATACGTTTATAAAGGATTCGCTCCTGATTACAACGATACCTCTCGCAACTCTCAGCGATGCACCATTTCCGAGAAAATGGAAAATAACTTTTCTAACCTCAGTACTAAAATACTAAACGCCAGAAATGACAAAAAGGTACATTAAACTGTTTGTATCAGTCACAAATATGTGACTTATCCTTCTTTCGATTTCAGTTGGTTTTTCATGGTGAGGGGCTTCGCCTTAGATGTCGACGGAACCCCGCGAAGCGGGGTTCCTATTTTTCTCTTAAATAAAATCAGACAACCATAACCTAACCTATCCTTCTTTTGGTTTGAGTTCAGTTGTTTTTTCATGGCGAGGGGCTTTGCCATATATGTCGACGGAACCCCGCTTCGCGGGGTTCCTTTTTCTCCTAAATAAAATCAGACAACCATAACCTAACCTATCCTTCTTTCGATTTGAGTTCAGTTGTATTTTTACGGCAAGGGAATTCGCCATAGATGTCGACGGAACCCCGCTTCGCGGGGTTCCTATTTTTCTCCTAAATAAAATCAGACAACCATAACCTAACCTATCCTTCTTTTGGTTTGAGTTCAGTTGTTTTTTCATGGCGAGGGGCTTTGCTATATATGTCGACGGAACCCCGCTTCGCGGGGTTCCTTTTTCTCCTAAATAAAATCAGACAACCATAACCTAACCTATCCTTCTTTCGATTTGAGTTCAGTTGTATTTTTACGGCAAGGGAATTCGCCATAGATGTCGACGGAACCCCGCTTCGCGGGGTTCCTATTTTTCTCCTAAATAAAATCAGACAACCATAACCTAACCTATCCTTCTTTCGATTTGAGTTCAGTTGATTTTCCTGAGGCAAGCTTTAGTGACCTCGCTTTAGTAACCTGATGTCTGGGAATCAAAATTCTGGGAAAAAAAGGTTGTTGTATTCAACGAAAATTCTCAAGCGCGATCACAATGATGTTCTCAAACGCGAGTATAGACAATGAATGAATGATGAGATAATTTGACATATTTGACGACTGTCATGGCCGATTTATGACAGCTACTGTCAGAAATTGAAGCTTAATTGACAGATAACCCCTTGAATTGACATGATATTCAAGATGGCTGTTGCATTTTGACATATTAAGTCATAAATGTAAGCAAATAATTCAGAATAATTTGATATTTTAAAAATTCATATCTCTTAAACTATAAATTTCCGTAAAGTGAAACTTTGGTAATCGACATTTAATAATATAATCTACCGAAAAAAAAATATTTGAACCAATTTTTCAACATTCCCTGTTCTAAAGCTGAGCCGAAAAAAGGCATAAGATGAGAATTGCAATTTTGCAAGGAGAGCAAAAAAATTTTAAATATCAGTATGTAGTCAAAAGAATTTACATTTCAATTTCTTGCATAAAACCGTCAAGATTAATGATAAAATTTTGAAAAAAATTGAGCATGTGCATCTTTCGTCTCTCTTTCCAATCATGTTAACAACTAAAATTCAAAGTATCTGCTTTCTCTGTTCTTAATTGGTCGGCCGAGTGTGCAGTACCAGGCAATTTTAGTGACCTTATTATAATCCCATTGTATTATAATAAGCCACTATTATACAAATTTATAAAATACAGAATATTTCTTTATCAGTTTTATTCAACCACTTGTTATAGAATAATATATAAATTTTAATCGAGAATTTTATTTAAACTTTAAGACAAGACATTGTATACTCTACATCCACCGTATATGTCACCGGAAAATAATAAGAACCGTAAGTTTATAAATTTCCTAAAATATTCTAGGAAATTTATAAACTTTCGTAGGATTCTAAACGAGACATAAATTGTATTATTTTACGGCCACATTTTCGGAAATTTATCAATCTGCGACGTCTCGTGGTAAATTTATAAACTAACGGATTGCCCATTCGTAAGATTCTAAACGGCTCGACCAATCACAGAAGAGCTTTTAATTTTACGCTTCTTTAAAATACGGAAAATAACACACTGCACTCTGATTGGTCGATGTTGACAGTGGCAATGCTTGTGTCCATAGACTTAGGTACAATCAGACTTGCCAAACTATAAACTATAAATCTATCAGATTACCTACCTAACAGTATTTTTACTTTAAAACTATTTAGGTACCTATAATACAGAGTTACTTTTTTACATAATATGATAATGACCTCTACTTAAGGCGATGCACCTCGCCATGAAAAAACAACTGAACTGAAATCAGAAGAAGGATAGGTTAGGTTATGGTTGTCTGATTTTATTTAGGAATAAATAGGAACCCCGCTAAGCGGGGTTCCGTCGACATCTATGGCGAAGCCCCTGGCCATGAAAAAACAACTAAAATCGAAAGAAGAATCTTCTTCGCCAACTTCGATTTCGTGTGCAATCATGTCAAAGTTTTGGTCATGGCCACTTAAAACTTTCGTAGCTCTATGGTAAATTTCACTTCGTCAACAAAGGAGAAGGAGCACGTAACTTATTCAACCAATCAGAGCGCATATGGCGTTTGGTTATTGGTCACTTATTATTTTACGAATGAGCTCGGTAAGTTTATCAATAGTTTATCAATAGATAGTTCGCCAGGTGGCGCATTATGTGATAGTGCGTGAGAATATTGCTCTGAGTTTTAAAAATATAAAAAGTGCAATAATTGATCAGTTGTGCATATAAAAAAGTTTCTAAAGTTGAAAATCCACAGTGTGAGTGTTATCTTCAAAAATAGTGCAGCCGTTCAGTTTAAAACTTGAAAATACTACTCATGATTAGTGTCATTTAAATAAGCTTAAAAATCAACATATAAACGAAACAAAAATATTAAACTTTATGTGTAACGTGAAATATGATTTAAAAACTTCATTAATACAGTGTTATAACAATCAGAAAGTCTCAGGAAGGAATGTGATATACAAAAATATTTCAAAATAGACCGTTATGAAGAAAATTTATCATAACAGTGCCATCTAGTGACGAGTAGCATTTGGCTTTAACTTTGAAAGGTAAAAAGGAAGATCATCATTCACTACAGAAGTAACCCCATCTAGTATAAATAAACAACAATAATTCAATGTTGACATCTATCGGCAAGTAGACATACCATCTAACTAGCATCGTACGAACTGATCGAAGATAAAACCATAAGTAACTTTCATAAATAGATGTCACTACATTAACATCCTAAACATGTCTTCGAAAAATAATGATCTTAGTACGAAGTCTATTAAAAGATGTATGAAATGCAAATCCTTAATAAAAAATAATATTTTCATAGTATGTTCAGCATGCAATTTAGAGTTGGATGTAAAGTGTGCAGCAATGAATGTTAAAAAAATTTCAGCCATGACCAAGGAACAAAAACAAAAGTGGAAATGTGAAAGCTGCCTAAGTAAGCAGGAAAAACCTGCATCTAGCGTACCCATATCAGCCTCTAATTCATCAGATATAATAGTAAGCAAAGAAAGTGCGCTATCTAGCTCAAATCACCCTATCCAGCACTCTAAATTGTCGCCTGAGATGGTAACCATACGAAATAAAATAAAGGAAACACTGGACATTTCATCCCACTCGGCCTCAGACAATGACGAAGCATCTTTTATATCAAATAACTCCATCCTTCAAAGGAGCTTGCCTGATCTGTCCACCAGAGTCAATGAAGAAGTGGATGAACTAAAGATACAAATCCAAAACTTGAAGCTAGATTTAGAAAGTGCACACACAGAGATAGAAAACTTAATAATTGAAAAGAATAATTTATTAAAACAAATCTCAGACCGAGACAGGAAAATAAATGCATTAACTAGCATTACCTATGAACGAAGTCCTATTAAAACTACCAGGAAAAATAAGAAAATAAAAGAAAAACCAAACACAGGCCATAATATAAATATAATTTCACATAATACTCAAAATGACAATCAGCAATTATTGGGAAAAAATGAAAATGAATCTTGCTCATCTCCAAAATATTTGAAAAGTTCTTCCAATGATAGTACATTAAAGTCACCCCAACAGGTGGAAAAATCAAACATATACTCTCCCGGAGAAAATGAATATGATGCACAAACCAACAGAAATAAAATACTCATTTATGGGTCACAGCAATGTATTGGTCTGGCCTCAGCCCTATTACAATCTCGTCAGAACTCCACATATGAAAAGTATTCTGTATTTTCAGAAACTAAACCCAATGCCCCCACAGAAGAAATTCTCAAAGCTTGTACAAGCACCAATGTAACAGACTGTACTAAAGTTATATTGTACGTTGGGGAAAACGACACAAACCCTACAAAAGTCATACTGGAACTGGGAGCCGCTCTAAAACATTTTCAAAAATGCCAGGTCCTGCTATTAAATGTACTGTGCAATGAGCATATCAATGAAAGACTTTTAAACCAAAAATTACGCCTTATTTGTAATACCTACAAAAACTGTCATTTTATCCATAATAGCATGTCTTCCAAAAACTATTTATCAGACATCTGTTATAAAATAAACTTATGTATAGACTCTTTAGATTACGAAAGGATGTATCTTGACGTCAAAGCTTTAAAAAAACGCTTGCAGTCCTCTCCAACATACAGAGCACATAGCCAAAGCTTAACCCATATACCAAAGTTAAAACAGAAAACTATTTTACACTATTTTTCAAAAAAACAGGAAACTAAATCACAACTAGACACAAATGCAAACATGAATTTTCGTTAACGATACTTTAAATAAACTTACACTACTTCACCAAAATATTGCAGGCTTTATCAGTAAAAAAGATTTATTACAAATAACATTGCAAGATTTACAAGACAATAATAGGAAGGTAGATATTCTGTGTTTATGTGAAACTTTCATAAAACAAGGGGAAGAGCTAAATTTAAAATTACATGGCTATCGTCTTGCAGCTAGTTTCTCTAGATCTCTACAAAGACGTGGAGGGACTTGTATTATGTGTAGGGAAAACATAGAATATCGTGATATTAAAATTTTAAAAGCGATGAGCCTGGAACTCTGCTTTGAGATATGCGGTGTAGAACTACCTCACATCAAATGTATTATAATATGTATATATAGGACACCAAGTAGTAATCCATATGTATTTCTAGCAAACTTAGAAAAATTACTAAAATACTGCCGCCGTAATATAAAAACAACTGTGATAATTACAGGCGATTTAAATATAGATATACTTAAATGTAATACCCTCACTTCGGATTTCATGACTCTAATAGAAAACTATAATTACACAATTTATATAAAGAGTGCTACTCGGGGAAATGCATGCCTGGATCAAATAATCTGTAATAAGGCAAATGCAGTCGGTGAAGTGCTCAACCTAAATTTATCAGATCATAACACTGGGCAATTTCTTACTCTTCCTTGTGAGAATAAGATAATAGGCATAAAAGCCCAGTTTATAAGACGAAGGGACTACAGCACAAAAAATATACAAAAGTTTTATAGTTGTATTGAACAAATGACCTGGACTGATGTTTATAATGAGACGGATACAAATAAGGCATTCAATTATTTTCATGACCTATACGTACTGTTTTTCAACTTATGCTTCCCTATAATAAGAATAAAAGTAAATAAAAATGATAACAGAACACGTTGGATTAGTAATAAATTATAAAAGTATCAACAAAAAATAAACGTAAATTAAGATTCTCTTATTATAAAAACCGAAGCCAAGAATTAAAGAATAAATACATCCGTTATTATAAAACTCTCCAAAAGTGTATATTGCAGGCCCAAAAATTTAGCAATCAAAAATACCTTAAAAAATCTAAAAACAAATGTCTGGCATCATGGAAACTCATAAAAAAGGACACATTGACACCTCAAAATGACAAAATTATTAATAAAATTCAGATTCACAATAATTCATATATAACTTCACCTATTGACATAGCAGAAAATTTCAATAAATATTTTATTAATTTGACATCTAAAAATACTTTGACATCCAATCATTATAATTATAAAATTGATGATAATAATAATTCCTTATTCATCTACCCAACTGACATAAACGAAATATTCAAAATAATAATGAGCCTTAGAAACACAAATTCAGTTGGCTATGATCAGATAACTACAAAAATTATAAAAATTACTGCGAAACTAATCACACCACCATTAAATTATTTAATAAATTTATCTTTTACAACCGGCATATTTCCGGATAAATTAAAAATATCTGTTATTAAGCCTATATATAAAAAAGATGATAAAACATCTATGAATAACTATCGCCCAATTGCACTTGTCCCGATATTCTCAAAAATAATAGAGAAAGCAATGCATACGCGTATCCTTAACTTTGTGGAAAAACACGGTATATTAACCCCACAACAGAATGGATTTCGCAAGAACAAATCGACATCACTGGCGGCATTTAACCTGGTAAATAGTATACTAAAAAACGTTGATAGGAAAAATAAAACAGTAGGCATATTTTACGATATGACCAAAGCTTTCGATTTTGTTTCTCACAAACTACTCCTATGGAAATGCGAGAGGTACGGTATCCGTGGACGACCATTAGAATGGCTGGAAAGCTACCTTACTAATAGAACACAATATGTTGAAGTAACTAACATAAACTCAAAAAAAGAAGAGGAGAGCTATAAATCAGAACCCCTATTTATTAAAACAGGTGTCCCTCAAGGAAGCATATTAGGACCTCTACTTTTCATAATCTATATTAATGATCTACCAAATGTTACAAACTGTGAATGCTCTCTATTTGCAGATGACATAGCTACTATTATAACGGACAATCAATCTGCAAATTTTAATGACGAAATAAACAATACAGTTAACAAAATATTAATATGGCTCAAAAATAATAATCTACAAATTAACATTACAAAAACGAAATATATACAATTCGGAAATAAAGGATGGGAAAAATTAAAGCTTAATGTTCAATGTGATACGGAAAAACTCACTGAAACAAATTCTATTACATTTCTAGGTTTAGAATTGGATGACAGATGTAATTGGAAAAGTCATGTAGACAAAGTCTGCTCAAAAATAAACCGCTTTATTTACCCGCTTTGGAGGATTCCTAAAATTTGTGATAGAAAAACTGCTCTGCAAGCATACCATGGCTACGTCGTATCAAACTTAAGATACGGTATAATAATTTGGGGAAACTCTGTGACAATAAATAAAGCTTTCATAGCACAGAAGAGATGTGTACGAGCAATGTGTGGATTAAGAACAGAAACAAGTTGCAAGCCTTTTTTTAAAGAATTAAAACTCTTGACCGTACCTTGTTTATATTTATATGAAGTATCAGTTTTTGTAAAATCACATATGTATTTGTTTGAAAAGAAGGAACACTATAAGCACTTCACTAGCCGACGCGCTGACAAACTAACGTTGCCACTGTATAGAACCACACAGAGACAAAATAACTCCTATCACATGTGTGTTAGGATATATAATCGACTACCAGAAAACATAAAAAAATTAAACTTAAATCACTTTAGGAAATCTTTGCACAACTGGTTGATTGAAAAGTGCTTTTATACATTGAATGAGTTTCTCATGAAATAAATTATGACCTGTAAAATAAATTTATCTTTAAGTAAAATATAATATTAACATACTTGTAGCTAGCAAATTAATAATTTTATTAGGTAAAATTGACATTTGTATTAAATATTGAAATAGATATAAAAATAATCTATATATATAATAAAATTGTAACTCGATAATGTCTGTACATTGAAGATATATAAGAAAATTTGATATCAGGGGACTATATAGGAGCAATAGATTGCAAATCTGTCATTTTTAAAAATCTTGTCTGTCTGTATGTTTGACACCGCATCACGTCAAAACCACTGGATAAAATTGAGTGCGGTTTTCACAGTTGTATTACTGGTGGTCTAACTTAAAATCTGGTGTATGTTTTATCGAGATACATTGCTTACAAGCTGAGATATCAATAAATAGGGTTTTTTGATACTCCACATAACAGCAAGAAATACTGAAAGTGCTCGATAGAGGGACATAAGAGACTGTTTAGTATCGTAAATATACTTTATTTCAATATGCACCAATTTTTTTAAATGTATGATTTTGCAGTGAATTAGTTCTGATAATCAACCACAGATGTCAGTGTAGGTAATTAGAAGCCTTAGTTAAAAAATTTAAGTCTGAGAACGAGACTTAACCGTCAATAAATCTTTTATTAAATTAATGTTTACTAATACATATTTATAATATACATTGGGGTTTTAGGTAAATTAGTCACCCTACTCAATCAATGACACATAACTATGTTATAATATATTTTACCATTGGATTCCTATATTCAATTCGTAGTATAATGGTGTGGGTCAAAGTTAGCGATAATAATATGAGACAATTTAGGAACATTATCAAATAATGTTTTTTTTTTGTAAATAAATAAAAATCTTAAATTTTAACAAAGTATTACAATTTAGATTTCCTGATTGTATTGGAGGAATAGGCACATAGAAAGTAGAATAAAATATTTACAAATAATTATCTACTGCTGTCACCTACTGGTCAATGCGTACCAAGCCGGCCCCGCATAGGCTGATCATGATCGGACGTAAGTGCAATACAAATAACTAAAATACTTTTGAATTTGTGTAAGTATAGCCACTTTTTTTACACAATAATAAATGACCACAATCCGACCTGATGGTAAGTGGAGATGTGGTCCAAGGTGGTGAGCACATTTACTTAGTAAAAGCCTATTCACTCTTTTCTTGAAGACATCATAGGCATGCGGGAACGTCGACACAGGCAAGTTATTCCAGTCCTTGAAGGTGCGTATAACGAATGACAAGGCAAACCGCGTCGTCCGTACCGACAGGATGTTCATGACAAAAAGATGCAGGATACTCGCAGTGCATCGTGTCGTTCGATGGAGAAACGGAGATGGGGGAATTATTTCAAACAATTTCTCTGCACATTCTCTGAAATGTGCCCTGTAGAAGACCGAGAGGCTGGCTACTCCGCACCTGTGCTCAAGGCTTTGCAGATTGGTCCTAACCAAATCTGGGTTACCAATGAGCCTCTTTTTCCATCGAGTCCAAGGCAAGAAATGCCTTGCAGAACTTTGGCTGCGCCTGCCCAATTGTGCGAACAGTACTTCAGGCACGGCCGAACGTGAGCTTTGTACAAGGTAAAGAGTTGCCTGGGTGTGAAGTACCGCCGCACCTTTGCAAGGACACCAAGTTTCCTTGCAGCAGCCTTAGCCTTGATGTCAATGAACCGCTCAAAGTTGAGTTTCGAGGATATGTCTACTCCTAACAAATGAAGGCAGTCGATATAATCCAAGGACACATTCCGAAAAGTAGGAGCCTATGTGAGCGGGCTCCTCATGGCGGTAAATAGACACGTCTGCGTTTTAGTGGCGTTGAATCTCACAAGATTGCATGGCTTCAGCCTACTCGGAAGCAGCCCGCAGTTAGAGATTCATACAAGCCACCATGGCCTCTCTTTCAGACTGAATTTCGTCCCGACTGGCCCTGGAACTTGGTAAGTATCTCTCTACTACTGTGTACCTGTCTGCGTACCCATAGGCGCATAAATGCAGACGAGCCGCTTGATGGTAAATTTTCTTCGTTCTCCATGGATGACTAATCTAAAAGCGTCGTCCGTGATCAGACTAAAGGCATCACCCATGCGTTGTCATCCAATAAAGAAAACAAGAATGAAAAAATAATAAATTATGGAGATGATTAAATTTCCATTTTATAAATTTTAGAGAGAGTTGTTTATAATCTAGAAGAGCTTAGAATTAAGATGTATCGAGCTATATACTTAAATAGCAGTTTAAATAAACTAATCTTATGGTAATGCTGCAGGCATGCTGTCTCATTCAGAATCAGCAGTGAGTGCTTACTCACTGCTCATTGCTTAATGAGTTCCTTCTGAAACGTACGTATGGCATTACATATACGTACAGGTACTTGGACGAAAAGCTCGGCCTTGCGTAATTGGAAATTACACTCAAAAATCCCAAGTCATTCAGGAATAAACTCAGGACAACTAGAGTCTCCCGGAGAGGCGGGCCCTGCTGTCGGGTATGAGATCCTTTCATTACCGTAAATCTAGCTGTTACTGCGATTGCGAAACTCCCCAGACAGTCAGGGGGGCTCTTTTGACTCTTCCTGCAGAAGCGTTTAGCTCTCAGGCAGTCAAATGTGCAGAGGCAAGACGTCCTTGAGTGACTCATGTAGCCCGTGGTCGGTGCGATCTTAGTATAGAAAATAAATGTGTATGACCATGGGTCGTGTTGGAGACTAAATATGTAAATCTTGAGTTGATGGAAATAATAGAACCGTTTTTAGAGATAGTTAAAGTTTTTCATATTGACATTACAAAACCAGTCCATTGACCAATTCAGGGTCTGGTGGTGTATTTTAGAGACAGAATATGTAACTCCAGAATAGGTGGGACTAACAGTTTTAAAAATATTTGTTTTTGGTAACGTTGGCAAAGCGAAACCAGTATAACATTGACCAATTTAGGATCTGATGGTGTACGTATATAAAATCCCACTAATATTTCTTAAGCGTATATTATAGTTTTTTACCTTCGCTAAAGCGGCTAAAATAATTTAGATGAAATTTGGCTCACAGATTTTTCATATCCCGTATCAGAGAACAGGGTGCATGATCGTCAGGATCAGGTCGTTCGAGAGTCGGAGATGGATCTGTTTCTTCAGATCAAGGGTATAATTTAGTTTGGAAGGTGGGCTTAAAGGTTATAATTATTGTTTGGTCTGTTTTTACGTATGTGCTACTATGTATAATTTTTACATAATTTTTTCAGGGTTTTGTTCAATATCAATAGAATCAATAGAAAAAAACATAACTATTATAGGATCACTTCGTTGTCCGTCCGTCCGTCTGTTTGTCGACCCTATTTACTCTGGAATGCGTGGAGGTATCATTCCAAAAAAACTTATTTGGTTAATTGATCGGTATATCCATATAAAGGGAACGAAAATTTTACAGTGACAAAGTTAAGTTTGTTAACTATGTTCTATATATATATATATCTGTATATATATATCTGTATATAACTCTTATGTTCGGTTCTGTAAATTTGTACAAAACCCTCGGTGCCAAAAAATTCGCATTTGGCCGGGATCTTTTTTAATTACTAATTATTCTCAAGTCCACGCAGACGAAGTCGCGGGTAAAAGCTAGTTAATTATAAAATAAGAAATATGTATTTAATGAGGGAAGTGAAACTAATATTGACGTTCTAAATACTAAAAATCTAATTCTACATAACATTAATAAAATTGACATTTGCATGCCATAATATAAATGGCTAATTGTGAGAAGTAATATATTCTAAATAAGATCCTTATGTAACCACAATTATTGCAAATAAACTTTCATTTCATTTCATTTCATTTCATTTCAATTTCCGAAAATGTGGCCGTAAAATAACAAAATTTATGTCTCGTTTAGAATCTTACGAAAGTTTATAAATTTCCTAAAAAAATTTAGGAAATTTATAAACTTACGGTTCTTATTATATTCCGGTGACATATATATTACATAACACAATAAACTAAACAATAATTTAAATTACCCCATACAAAAACATATTGTAATAATTATTACATCTATATAGCTGGTGAAGAAAAAGTCTATGGCGGCTGTGAAGGCCCTGAAGCAATGTATGTGAAGCTGGTGTCCTCCGACGGGCACGAGTTCATCGTCAAAAGGGAGCACGCCCTCACCTCCGGCACCATCAAGGCCATGCTCAGTGGCCCCGGACAATTTGCAGAGAATGAAGCCAACGAAGTCAATTTTAGGGAGATCCCGTAAGTATATAATCAAGTATCTAATTGTGGTAAAAATTGCAAGTTTCAGAAATAGTTCTGCATGGCATATGAGATTGTGAAAATTAATTAGATTGAAAATTAATTGATTAAAAACATTGTTATATCAGTAGCGTAAAACTATATATAAAGTTGAGGATAGAAAATTTTAACTATTCTTAACTCAATATCTATAATCTAACAAAATTCTACTCTTTAGCATGGAATAAGGTTGGACAGTAAGCAAATTAGGGTTTCATGTGGTAGAGTGAATCATGTGTGTAATAGGATTTGTTAGCGTGTAGTTAACAAATCACCACAAATTACCTATTAACATAATTTTGGATTGTTTGTAAAGTCTAAATTGTTATCACGTGATGATGAACAAACATGCTTGTTCACCGATTTCAAAAATTTTTCTTTTGTTCGGTTATACTTACAATTTGGTCCCGTTGTCACCAAGTCAGGATCTGATGATGGCACTAGGCACTTATTACGTTTTTTAAATGCGATTTTTATTTCCAGAT
Organism: Thymelicus lineola; assembly: GCA_963932265.1. Classification (NCBI taxonomy): domain Eukaryota; kingdom Metazoa; phylum Arthropoda; class Insecta; order Lepidoptera; family Hesperiidae; genus Thymelicus; species Thymelicus lineola. The sequence goes on along the minus strand of OZ010705.1, from coordinate 6,282,293 downwards.
CCCACGTCTTGCAAAAAGTATGCATGTACTTCACATACAAGGTGCGCTACACAAACTCATCAACGGAGATTCCTGAGTTCCCCATCGCTCCCGAAATCGCTCTGGAGTTGCTTATGGCCGCAAATTTCCTGGATTGTTAGGGTCAACAATAAATCAATTCTTGTCTGTGAAATACATTAGGTGCTGTTAGTAGACGTTTGCACTTGCACTAAGGGAACTAAAATAAGCAATGCAAATGTACTACAACAAATTGATTGAGATTTCATTTTATCTCGGAGTTATGAGCACTGTCATATCTTGTTTGCTAGAAATATTCCTGGAAAAGTTTACAAAATTGCCTGAAAAACTCATCCAATGACTTCAAAAGAAAGGATAGGCCCATCGAAACATTGAAGAAAAAGTATGTAGTATAATATACTAAGTATATCTATTAACACTTAGTTCGTAGCTGTGTCGTATCGCACTGGCTCGCATTGTCCTTAGCCACTTACTCGTAAACCAGGTCCTTACGCGGTAATATAGTCAATGTACACATCCAAAGAAAAAAGTTATACTTTTTAGTCATGCGTGTAAAAGAGTGGATGAGAAGTTTTGTTGAGAAGAAAGGTTTTTGAGAGTTGAAAAAGAATTGATGGAGATTTGAGTGCTAAACAAAGAGATAAATAAATTATGTAACACATTGTATTTCACAGAATTTTTGAGTAAACTCTGCTAGTTTACTTATAGCTATCATTGGGGTAAAGCTGATGATCAGATATGTTCCTTTTACATATCGGGGTTATACTAATATGTTTGGTTACATTGATTCCATATTTCAACTGAATAACACTAATCTAGGTTTGAAAGTGTTTGGACAAGCTTAGACTAATTCTAGAACTCATTAAAACTAATATGTTAAATTTATCAATCAGAAAACAAATTATCAACTTGTTTTATGTTGAAATTTTAAATTGCTCTCTGAGATACCTGTATCGTGTGTATATACAGATATTCATAAAATTTGATTCACGAAGGTTAGTCTCTAGTATAGTTTTAATTAATTAGTTACAACACTGTAGCTCTGTGTAATACTAAACTGAAATCTGTATGCATTTAGTTTTCTTTTGGTTTTTGTGTGTGATATAAAAAATTGTGAATAATATTAAATATAATTTTTTAATTTGTATCATAGTTATAATATGGTTATGAATATTTTAAGCTTGTTTAAAGATATTCAAAGGTACTTGAAATATTGTATGCTACAGTATTTCCTCAGTGTAGAAATGTTTATTTTTTTATTTTATGATTTCTGTTCTAATAATTAAGCGCGTTGATGACTAAAAAAGTTCTATTTATTTTTCAGTGTCAGTAAACTTTCAATACATGTTTTTTTTAAATAAAGTGTTCCTTTAAATTTAAAGTAATGTTTTACTCCATTAACAGTTTCTTCATCATATTATGCATCTTTCGGAATACAATCTTTGTGCAAACAGAACGCGTAGCTAGCGTGATTCAGAGCGCTATAGAGCCGAGTCAGGATACATCGGTAAGGCTGCCACAACCTAAATCGTCATCGCCAGATAAACTGAAAGTGGAACAACCTTTAGCTCCATCATCACCAGCCTATTATGAACTTTTATAAAACCATTCATGTTCCAGGCAATTTATTTCTCGGGCTTTAAACAACGTATGATTGGCTAAAAAAGTGTCACGTGACCGCTTTCGTAACACGAATTTGACGTTTACACTGGAACTTGGCTGGAATTAAGAGTTCATAATAGACCGCCAGCTCGATGGTGATTAGTAGTACGTTTACATACATAATGGTGAAGCTATCTGTAATAATAGCGCGTTAATAAATAAAAGACATACAATTGACTCATTCTTTATTTAATGCATAAACAAAAACCGGACGACTTGTCGGCAATCGAAGCAACCAGACCTTTGGAATGACGTCTGCTTATCACTACACTTCAGGTAAACAACTACATACCGAACCGAAGTTCATCAATAAATAAATTCTGATATAAAAATTACACAACTAATAATGAACTATAATCCCTCAAATCATCTCAATAATGAACTATAACTCTAGAAATTCCATCTGAGATCTAAGCTTATAATAAAACTTTGGATAAAAATAAAAATAATTATGGACAATCGATTCGTTTTGTACATTTTTACACGCAAAGAAAATATAATGTTCTCGTCCTGTTAGTAATTACTAAATACTGAGTTACATTAATAGGGAACTAAATGCTGAGTTAATGTTGTGACACGTAACGCACCTTACTGACGAAAATATACACAATATGACGATACATAGCAACATACTCGTAATAATACATCATAATTATTACAAAATAATACTTCACCACATCAAATTATATCAATAACTGTTCCATGGAAGATTTCTTTAGTACCTACGCCGTTTGGCTCAATACAAAATCGGTAATGTATGACAAACATTATAAAAATTGTATGAAAATAATCACTTGTGGGGTGTTCCATACAGGAATGTGCCAGTCCGTTCTGTTACACGAAAAATCTTATTATTAAAATCGATTAAGTCATTTATTGGCAATAATATCACAAATCAATATCGGCTGATGATCTGTTAAAGTGTCAATTGATGATAATTATTAATTAAATGTCAAATTATCTTAACATGAACAACGTATAGACTGTCAATGAATCAATAGATATGTTAGAACGATGAATTCACACAAGCGATACGACGTGATTCACTTAAAGCAATGCCGATGATATGTCGATAGATACCACTAAACCCCGCCGACAGACGATTTACTTACATATAATCTATTGATATTACCTCAACTAAATCCATACAGTCAATAATAAGTTTGAAATATGTGTGTTTTAGGTATAACATTAATCAAAGGTATGGCATAAAATTTTCTCTAAGTTAACTTGGGTTGAGTTTTAAAATAAGTCACATTAATTTTACTTCATGTATGAATATATTAAATATAATAATGAACATATTAAAATCATATGTAAGTAAAGTCGTCAGAAACGTTGGGGTGTACATGAATAAACTCCAATCGAATAAAAGGAACACACATAGAGTAACAAGGATGGATATACATTTACAACACTGACAAATGAATTGCGCGGGAAAAGCGGCGCGAAGCTCCGAATAGATGGCGCCACTAGAGCGAGACAACTTGTTAATAAACAAATTAATATTCATTTAATCATTGTTATCAACAACAATGATTCTAATTCATGTGAAGTGTCCGTTTAAAAATAAAATAATTTTCTAGTACTTATGTCTATTTGCTACAACTTGCCACATTTTTATTATTCCATGGAAAATGATCTTGAATAATCTTCGTTATAATATAATAATTCGTTATAACAATACGCTTCACTATTTTCAAGAAAACAAAAGGTTCATGAAGTAATGCATTTTTTGTCAATGTGATAAATCGTGATAAATATGTGATAAATCGTGTGACAATGATTATTTAACATTAACAAATGCGATCTATAAAATTGGCCCTACAGGACGTCAAAACATGTAACAGCGCCATCTAGTATCAAAGTTCGGCACCTATTCCCAATCCGTCAAACTACTCGCTACAAACAATATTGAGCACACATTAGTCTGTCTTTTTGTAAAGCTTATTTCATAGCACTAAGACGGGCACGGAAGCGGCGTTGCTCGGTAAATAATATTAAGTATATCGTAAATGCTTCAAGTCCTGATAAGTACTAACGCTAACGGCCGACGGCTAGCCAGTATAATAATAGTAATAAATTTTTATTTCGACCAACTTTGGATCATATTTTGTTGTTAGTAAGTACAACAAAATATGATCCAAAGTTGGTCGAAATAAAAATGTATTATTATTATAGTCTGAGAGCCGAGCCGGGATAGAGTAAAGCTTTCGAACCTTTAATGGATCACCCCGGGATTGCATACATTGATTAGGCATGATGACAGTAAGTAAAAATCACTAATATTATGTATTTATTTAATGAAATTGATAGATCACAAAACACGCCTTTATTGTATTATTATGAGCGAGATTAATAATATTTTGATAAAATAAAAGTACAAAATACGGCAAGCCGCCATGATGTCTTGAACGCCAATCAGTCTCAAGCAGCGCGAATTACGTCACGCCTCAGTAAACAAACAAATATGACAATACTGAAAATGACATTTTGTCTATTACTTTACTTGGGCGTGACATCACAAGCAACGCCATGACGTTTTGAAGTGTTTTGGTGCGAATTTTAAACTTACAAATTGTAATATATGTCAAATATACGTTGTAATTATATTATATAATAATATATTTCCCAACAATATAAAACAGTATTTCAAAATCTGCCATCATGCCTATTAAGCCTGTTATTTATTATTGTTTCTTTGAGAGACAATGTGAGATATAAAAGGCTGTTTTCTTTTTGCTAATAAATTAATGTTTCAAAACAAAAATATGATGTATAAAATATGTCCAATAGACAAACATCTATTAGTTTCTATCAAGAAGAAAGCTTGTCAGCCCGATAACTCTTATAATCTGGTTATAATAGCAAATTTTTGTTAACATAATAATATTCTATTTAGATACTATTTATCTTTGGTGTCAACTACACAACTAAATGTAGTGATTTTATAATTAACATCGCATTTAAACCGAAAACGCAGTGGTTGGAATCGACAAAAGTTTCATCAAAAACTGTCAAGCAACCCAATGTACGCACCCGGGGCAACAAGCAGCGACTACAAGCGAACTAAAACCAAAGCGAACGCTCAACCCTGATCGGTGTGCGCTATATTAGGATCTATTTGTATCATCTTCTTGCTAATCGAATATATCGGAGGCGTATCGATCTTCCCCGAGATCGCTTGCACGCGACTCTTCACCGACTCGAGTGGCGCTAAATCGATTTTGGAATCGTCACACGACTGCGAATGTTGGAACGATACGCCTTCAGTGTTGCCATAGATGTGTTGTGGTTCGCGGACGTTGCCGTACAGATTATAATTGTGAATGAGGGTAGATACACGGTTGGTTGTGATGGGAAGACTGTTGTGTTCCTTGGGCGTGTAGTCGGCGTTGGGCGTGACCACGGCGGTGACTGGTTGGTTGATCTTGAAGTCTGGCTTGGGGGGCGACGCGTCTTCGTCTTGAGACGATTGGTTGCTGAGAGTTGGAGCCACGTACGAAGAGGGCGCTTGGTTGGACTGCGGTATCTGCAATAGGGATGTTGACTAATTTTAGGATTCAATTTTATTTTATAGATATTACCCCAATATTCACGAAAAAAAAGATTGTGTGGTTTTATGAAACCACGGTATAAGTGAAACTTTTTTTCGTATTGTAGACATTTAACTTAAAATTTTTGGATAAATATTCGATTTAGGGTATTAAAATGGCATCATCCTCGTTGATCAGTTTTTCGGACTGATTAACTTTGTCGTTGTTTATCAAAAGCAAGAAATAGCAACATAAGTATATACCTGGGCATCATCAGACCTTCAGAATGTATCATGTTGTAGCACCCGTACTCAATCCGATAAATGTTGAAAGCTAGGTCATCCTAAGTATTTCCGATACTGAGAACCGATAAATGTATACCTGGTCATCATCAGACATTCAGAATGTATCATGTAGTAGCACCTGTACTCAATCAGATAAATGTTGAAAGCTAGGTCATCCTAAGTACTTCCGTTACTGAGAACCGATAAGTATATACCTGGTCATCATCAGACCTTCAGAATGTATCATGTAGTGGCACCTGTACTCAATCAGATAAATGTTGAAAGCTAGGTCATCCTAAGTACTTTCGTTACTGAGAACCGATAAGTATATACCTGGTCATCATCAGACCTTCAGAATGTATCATGTAGTAGCACCCGTACTCAATCAGATAAATGTTGAAAGCTAGGTCATCCTAAGTACTTCCGTTACTGAGAACCGATAAGTATATACCTGGTCATCATCAGACCTTCAGAATGTATCATGTAGTAGCACCCGTACTCAATCAGATAAATGTTGAAAGCTAGGTCATCCTAAGTACTTCCGTTACTGAGAACCGATAAGTATATACCTGGTCATCATCAGACCTTCAGAATGTATCATGTAGTAGCACCCGTACTCAATCAGATAAATTTTGAAAGCTAGGTCATCCTAAGTAATTCCGTTACTGAGAACCGATAAGTATATACCTGGTCATCATCAGACCTTCAAAATGTATCATGTAGTAGCACCCGTACTCAATCAGATAAATGTTGAAAGCTAGGTCATCCTAAGTACTTCCGTTACTGAGAACCGATAAGTACATACCTGGTCATCATCAGACCTTCAGAATGTATCATGTAGTAGCACCCGTACTCAATCAGATAAATGTTGAAAGCTAGGTCATCCTAAGTACTTCCGTTACTGAGAACCGATAAGTATATACCTGGTCATCATCAGACCTTCAGAATGTATCATGTAGTAGCACCCGTACTCAATCAGATAAATGTTGAAAGCTAGGTCATCCTAAGTACTTCCGTTACTGAGAACCGATAAGTACATACCTGGTCATCATCAGACCTTCAGAATGTATCATGTAGTAGCACCCGTACTCAATCAGATAAACGTTGAAAGCTAGGTCATCCTAAGTACTTCCGTTACTGAGAACCGATAAGTACATACCTGGTCATCATCAGACCTTCAGAATGTATCATGTAGTAGCACCCGTACTCAATCAGATAAATGTTGAAAGCTAGGTCATCCTAAGTACTTCCGTTACTGAGAACCGATAAGTATATACCTGGTCATCATCAGACCTTCAAAATGTATCATGTAGTAGCACCCGTACTCAATCAGATAAATGTTGAAAGCTAGGTCATCCTAAATACTTCCGTTACTGAGAACCGATAAGTACATACCTGGTCATCATCAGACCTTCAGAATGTATCATGTAGTAGCACCCGTACTCAATCAGATAATAATATGTTGAAAGCTAGGTCATCCTAAGTACTTTCGTTACCTAGAACCGATAAGTTAAGAACCGACCTTCACGCGACATGCGACACACATACCAAAAAGTTTGAGACGATGTAATAAAAGTTTCACTTTTAAAAAAAAAATATTATAAAAAATTTCAATAAACAGACATTGATAAATAAAAATCATTATCAAATTCACCAAAAACGTCACGTGACGTCATTAACCGATATTCAATAGTATCGTTCTACTGAAGTTTGTTGAACTTGCATATAAAATACGAGCAATGACGTCATAAGCTCGAAATGGCGTTTGAGGTCACGTGACAGTGAGTAATTTATTGTGATTGATTTCAACAAAAGAATAATATTATTGGTATTTATTTAAATATTACTATTATTTTTAAATATAAATTTATATCAATTTACATTTCGTGTCAACATCCCTATTAAATCTTGACCGTTATTTGAAGCTTACAAGTTTGAGATAGGCCCTACCGGTTTCCGCCAACATGTTCCCTCTCTTTCTACCCCACTACATGTATCTCTCTCTCGCACATCCCTTCCATCCCCACCAGGCAGCGACCCGAGCTCGGGGCTCGGAGACGATCTTATAGCATTGGCGTCCAGTTTTCCGCCACGAACAAGCGACTCCTACAGAGTCTGCTAAATTTCACTTTTAAGTTGTTACTTTGTGATTTTATTTCCAGAATTATTATTTTAGTGTCGGTTTTGATCCATAAAGTAACAAACCGAAGTTTCACGTAAGTTGTAAATGTTCTTAATATTTAACGGATTTTGCCGTTCGTTTAATTGATTAGTTTTTTGATTAAGTGTTTAGATTCTTCCTCTACTGTCTACCCCACCTTTTGTTTTTAATCTACCCTTTTTTATTCAAACTACCTTCTTTTTTTCCTTAACTACCTTCTTTTGAGTAATATTATTTACGTAACCTTTTAAATTATTCTACAAGGTTAGGTTACGTAACAATGAATTCCGAAAAACATATTGGGGAAAAAGAGCGCGCTGGCTCGTCATCGGAGCCCACGCAGCCGCCAACCGCGCAGGCTACCAGCGGGGCAAAAAAGACGCGAGCAAAATACTCCAGCAGCAGTAGTTCAAGTGATTCCTCTTCAAGTTCATCTTCGGATTCTGCATCCCGGAAGAAACGATCGCGTCGTCATCGCCGCAACAAAAAAGATAAGCGATGTCGCCGGGACGATTACCAGCTTGATAAATTAAGTCGTGAAGTTAGCGAACTACGCAAACAAATCGAACTTTACGATAATAATGGTAATTGTAGTACTTCAAATAAAATTTTCCAGGACGATATCAGTATTGACGATAATGTGAGTGGTGTTTTGTATCAACGCGACGGTTGTGAAAGTGAATCAAACCTACAATTAACATTTGACCTTGGCGTTCATACAAAACTAAAGGAACCCGCAGTTCCTAAAGCTCCTGAAAACATCTTGAAGACCCTTGAGGACATTCAATATTTTAATAAAAGTGAATGGTCAGAGGTACGCTATGCAGAGGTGCAGAAACTGTATAACCACACTCCCGGGTTTATTGATTTGGAAGTTAACGAAGAGATCAAAGCCTATGACTCCCTTCGCCACTTGACGTATGCAGACAAAGCTTACGCTGCATTAACCTTTTGTGTATTAAAACAGCGAGAGACGTTACAGTCTAGCCTGCGAGAGCTCCTATTATGGGCTCGTGACCGAAATGACTTGTGCATGGAGGGTATGCGTGAAAAATTAACAGAATTGTTTTCTAACGGTGAGTATGCTAAGCTATCATCAGATTTGCTACAACTTGTGTGCGGCCATAGAGCAGAAGTTATACAGATGCGCCGTGATGGCATCACAAATATGGTACGTGATCCACTAATTAAATCTGCTTTGAAAAAGGTACCGCCATCTAATCGTTATTTGTTTAGTCCGGAAGCATTCACGTCTGCACTAGAGAAAGCAGGAGGAGTTAAAAAGGCCTTTTTACCTCTCAAGTCAAATAATGGACCTGCTGCGCAAGCAGGGACAAGCAAGACTGTACGCCACCCCTCGCAGGGGTCGGCTTATTTTTCTGGACCCTCGCAGGGACCAAATACCAGGTGTTGCACCCATGTGCCCCATCACTCAACTTATCAAAGTTTTCAACCCTCGCAGGGTTGCTACCATAATAACAACCGACCCTCGCAGGGATACGGTCAAAATAATTCGGACCGTCGCACGGCCCATAACCATAACTCGAGGGGCACATTTCGCCCCCGAGGCGGACAGCAGGGTAGCAGACCCTCTGACCAAAGTAAAGGTATTCGAAAGCGTAACGGAGGTGTCACCGAGTACAATTCAAATAAAAAACGCAAGTATTGACTCAAAAACGTTCAGGGCAGGTCGATTAGCAAATTTTTTAATACGCTGGAAAAAATTGGGAGCGCCCAAGTTTTTATTGCGAATTCTAAAGGGGTATCGCATACCCTTTCGCGAAATACCTCCTTTGATCATACCACTCCAATGTTCAGGAACAAGTTCATATCAGACGGAGGTAACCGAATCGATGACTGCAGTAATAGCCCAAATGAAAGAGCAAAGGGTGTTGGAAGTAGCTCAACGCTCCCCAAGTTTTCTATCAAGGATGTTCCTTGTGCCAAAAAGCGATGGCTCCGACCGACCCATCTTCAATTTAAAAGCCCTGAACGAATTTGTTATAACCGAACCTTTCAAGCTGATAAATATGTTCAGAGTGCCAGATTTCATACAGCCAGGCGATTGGCTTTGCAAGGTGGATCTCTCTCAAGCCTATTTCCACCTGCCAATAGCTCGAAGCCACAGGCGATTCCTACGTCTGGTTTACAATGGAGAATTACTCCAGATGACGTGCCTTCCTTTCGGGCTCAGCACGTCCCCAAAAATATTTGCTTCATTGACCAATTGGGTAGCCCGAACTCTCAGAGAACAAGGGTTGAGAATACTGGTGTATCTCGACGATTTTTTGGTAGCTCATCAGGACCAACAAACTCTAAGAGCTCATGTCCAAATACTACTAGACAGATTACAGTATCTAGGGTGGACCATAAACTACAAAAAATCTATTGTGATACCGCAAACAAAAATAACATTTCTGGGAATATGCTGGGACCCATGGACCAACATAAAATCACTCCCAGACGAAAAAGTGTTTCGGCTGATCAAAACGACTACTGCCTTGGCCAGTCAACATCAAACATGTCTAAAAAATTTGCAAAGTTTGGTCGGTGTCATGAACTTCGCAAGCTTTGTGATACCTCACGGAAGACTGCATTTTCGAAACCTGCTATTGCTTCTGAACTCCCGGTTAGACTTGCCACCTCTCAAAACATTTCCCCTATCGAAAGAGGCAAACAAAGAATTGGAATGGTGGCTTCAAAATTGCCGCCAATCCTCGCCGATCCACTTCGCACCACCATCCCATTACCTTACTACGGACGCGTCCGATGTAGCATGGGGTGCCCAACTAGATGGGCAATCGATATCGGGAACTTGGAACGATCAAGAAAAGATCTTACATTGCAATGCGAAAGAAATGATCGCTGTCTTGAGAGTTCTTCAAATGTACGGTCAACTTCTACACAATTCATCAGTGCTAGTTCAATGCGACAATCGCACAGTTGTTGCCTACTTGAGAAACGAGGGGGGCACTCGATCCATTCCCCTATTAGATCTGTCGATCAAAATATTCCAACTCTTGGACTTACATCGAATCCATTTGATGGCGCATTACATCCCCGGCAAATACAACAGCCACGCCGACAGTCTGTCGCGTCACAACGCTCCGCCAGAATGGCATCTAATGCCCAAGTGCACGGAGATCATTTTCAAACAGTTTGGAACTCCAATGATCGACCTATTTGCATCCGAGAGAGCTCACGTTGTGCACAATTACGTCTCACTAGATCAGAACGATTGCCAAGCTCTTTACCACAACGCCTTTTCCCAAACATGGAATTACCCTCTGGCGTGGGTCTTCCCGCCACCGTACCTGATTCCGAAAGTCCTGTGTCACCTCAACTCGGCAACGGGAGTTTACCTAATGGTAGTCCCCAAGTGGGATCGCGTTTTCTGGCGCCCAGATCTGAAAGCTCGAGCAACAGCAGCCCCATTCACTCTCCACAATCTAGATCGTCACCTGATCGATCTAGCAACCGGGTTACCACCGCCACGCTCGCAGGAAATAATTCTGGAGGTTTGGAGAGTTGGGGGTGGTCAGGGAGCTTAACGGACTGGAATGAAACCCAGCTAGAACTTTTGCGAGCTGCCTGGCGACCATCTACCCGCAAGGTATATAAATTAGCATGGAACAGGTGGCTTACTTGGTCAAAACAAAATGTTACCGATCCTATACATCCGACTGGCTCGGTCTTGGCTAAATTCTTAGCTGATTTACATATTATTCATAAATTTTCTTACAACACCATTTTGTTACACAAATCTGTAGTTGCTACGCTATGCAACGATGATACTTCTGGAAAGCTAAGTTCACACGTATTGGTGAAACACATTTTAAAATCTATATCTTTACAAAAGCCAAAAGTAGCCCAAAAACCATCTATTTGGGACATTGATATTCTAGCAAAATTTTTAGAGAACAGGATCATTGACGAAAACAATCCCTTTTCCGTTTGTAGCCACACAGCTACTTTGTTACTGCTATGTTCAGGCAGACGAGTACACGACTTGACTCTATTAGCAGTGGATCCAGACCATTTCGTTGAACATAACGACAGTATTGTACTATGGCCTGTTTTTGGTTCGAAAACCGATACCGCTAGTCACAGGCAATCGGGCTGGAAGTTATTTTCAAATGGTAATCTAGATCCTGTGTTTTGGGTAAAACGTACGATCACCATTATGGATCACAGACGTAAACTATCTAAATGTAATAGTCTTTTTGTTAATTTAAGAGGCCAGTTTAAAGCCGCCTCGCGTACTGTGATTGCAGGGTGGGTGAAGTCTGTCCTAACAGAAGCTGGTATCCTCTCAACACCTGGAAGCCTACGCTCCGCAGTAGCCTCAAAAAATTGGTCTAACAATTTTCCCTTGGACGAAATTTTAGCAAGAGGAAATTGGCGATCTAGTAATACCTTTGCGCGTTTTTACAGACGTGAGATAATATCAGCCTCTGTTAGTAATAGCATCACTACACTATTTAATTCTGTTCGATAATATCATTATGATTTTATTATTGTAAATTTTTATTTTTGTTTTGATTGCGGATAAATCAATGGCCTTGGTGCCTTTGGACTTATTTTCTATTATATTATTTACCTTAATATGTTAATTACATAAACGAAACTAATTGATTGTCCACTTACTATCTCTCTCAATTTGGATAAACCAAATAAATTAGTGTATAAGTAATTAAGTACCTACTTGTATTACCAAAATACATTAAATAATTGTAATTTGTAAATTATATAATTATAAGTTATTAATAATTAAAATATACACCTTTATTTCAGAGCTAAGTCTTTTTGTTATACCAGAACAATTATTTAACTATAAATTAGGTATCATAACTGTATCAGCACATTTTATCAATTAACGCTGTAGGTCTCTCACATTGGCGTCCCCCACCAGGCGATAACAAACACGTCTCAAACTTGTAAGCTTCAAATAACGGTCAAGATTTAATAGCAGCGTTTTACCTTACAATAAAACGCATATTAAATACTTACCTTATTTGAAGCTTACATTCAATTCCTGCCTGGTGTTTTCGACACAATGCTATAAGATCGTCTCCGAGCCCCGAGCTCGGGTCGCTGCCTGGTGGGGATGGAAGGGATGTGCGAGAGAGAGATACATGTAGTGGGGTAGAAAGAGAGGGAACATGTTGGCGGAAACCGGTAGGGCCTATCTCAAACTTGTAAGCTTCAAATAAGGTAAGTATTTAATATGCGTTTTATTGTAAGGTAAAACGCTGCTATTATAAAACTTGCATCTTACAAGGCATGCAGGTAAAACAAACATTCTGTAATACAGTGAATGAATTATTGTTATGAATTATATTAGTTCATTGCTGTAATATTAAATTAAATATAACGCAACATTTGTGTAACGCTCTGGATACCTAACTGTTTTGCTGTGTGTACACTGTACATACGTATGTATGTACCATGGAGTATAGAGGTAAGGAGAACCATCTCTGTGTATGAAAAGTGTCCGTAAAAACGTGTCGCTGTCCTCGTTGGCGGATTTCTAATATCTAACTAATTTGTATATCTAAGATTAGTAATACAAATTAGTACGTTATTCGATTATGAAAATAAAATTAGTTACTAATCAACAATCGAATCAGTATTGGTAATTAGTGAATGTTTCAATAATGTAAATCATTCATGATCGCCCACCACAAAATTTTATTAAACTCAGCAAAATTCACTCCGCAGCTCCGTCTACAACAGCGTCAACAGCTATGTTCATTTCGTACTTATTGCGACGCCAGCGCTATTGTCGTAGGATAGTGGTAGGTACTGGAACTAATTCTATTTTCAGTAAACAGCTGAACACCTCTATACTCCATGATATGAACCGTGTGAGCCAGTCTAACCTGTTCGTCGTAGCAGTCGGTGTGGTGGGCGAGGGCGGAGCGCCAGTCCACGGCGGGGTGCCGCTCGCGGATGCAGTCCACCACGTCCAGCAGGTTCTTGGCGTCCATCGCCAGCACGTGCGCTGCTGCCAGCATACTCCTGGGGACAACGAGCTCGTTATTATACTCAATGTTTTAGACAATCACAAGTCTTGCTTGGTAAACAATCTTACAGCGTCTTTTTAACGTAATTTGTTATTACAAAATAAGACTGACAACAAATGAAATGAAGTGAAAGACCATCATTTAATGCCAAAAATGAAATTATTTTTGGCATTAAATGATGGTCTTTCACTTCATTTCATTTGATGTCAGTCTTATTTTGTGTTACTGTTAATTTTTTTAACTTGTTTAAATTATAATATTTTTAACTAGTTTAAATTATAATATCAAAAAAATCTCTCAAAAAAATCAAAAAAATCTGAATACATATTAATTCATGCAGCACGCACATTACTTTTGAGCATTACAGGTGCTTTCAGACAAAGGCTAATCAAAATTAAATAATACGTAGGTTAAGAAGATAATAACACAAATATGGGTGACAAGAAAAATGACGTTATTTACATTGAAGTATTATTACTAGCGTATAGAACCGACACCGCAAACACCATATATGTCCCAATGCATTGGCGCCACGTGGTTTCAATTATCAATGGATTCGTTCGACTTTGCAAGGAGAACGGGGGCTCAATTTTGAAAATGGAACCTCCCGGCTGTACATACATTTTGCTCGAGATGTGTGTTCTATGACATTATACTTCAATGGTTATTTATAAGTAACTCACTTGGTGTAATCGTGGTGCAGCGTGGTGTTGGCGTACTGGATGGCGAGCCGCATGGCCTCCACCAGCGCCGCCATGTCCTTGCTCAGCACCTGGTGCGCCATCTCCACCTCCCTGGGGACACATAATACAGATAGTACCTTGTTTATAATACTGTACGGTCCACATTGGAATGGCACAGGTTTTGGCGGTGCTTCCCCCATCACCGCGCGCGATGGTTCACTGTCCTCGTTTATCGTAATGCATTTTTTAATCTTTTAACTATCCAGTGGTATAATTTCATTTTGGATGTAGATGATAGATTCGAAACTACAACGCCATACTGTACCCCCGATTTTGTTATCATTAGGTTTCTTGGATTACTCCTTGTACGGGTCAACTACAAGTTCGGCTGTGTCAATGTGAATGATATGTCAATGAAAAACGCGACAGTCCCGGAAGATACCTTTAATTGCACTGAGCAATGCATTGCAGTAATTGCTGACATACAAAATGTACGAGTTAGTTCGTACACTCCTGTACGGTAGCATATTTAGAGACATATTCACGTCAAAACGCAACTTGCAAACGTAAAGTATTATAATCAAATGGTACCTACTACAGCGCCTACAGCTGAGAAGCTGAGCCACCTCCTTTGCCCACATAATAGCTGTAATAAGTTCTTTTTTGTTTAATTTGTATATTGTTTTTTTTCATACCTATGTGTGGCAATGATTTATTATTATTATTACCTCTGCGCCTGCGGCGGGTACAGCGTGACCAGTGTATCGACAGTAGCGCACAGCCGGCGCAGCGCGTGCCCCGCCGCCCGCACCGCGCCCAGCACGTCCGCCGGCGCCGCGCCGCGCACCGCCCCCCCCGCCAGCCGCATCACGCAGCGGACCACGCCCGTCGTCGCCGCGTACACCGGCTCGCCACCGCCATCGCCACCGCCCGCCTGCCGCGCAACGGAATTATATAATAGTCGCTTATCCGGCTCGAAGGACCAATATCGAAAAATAGGATTAGGAGTTGCTTGACCAACTCGAAAGACCAATATCAAAAAATAGGATTACGATAGTTGCTTGACCGGCTTGAAGGACCAATATACAAAAATAGGATTAGGATAGTTGTTTCACCGGCTCGAAGGATCAATATCAAAAAATATGGTTTCCGATAGTTGTTTCACCGGCTCGAAGGACCAATATTAAAAAATTACAATATATTATAGTTTGTCAGATAAATGTGAAGACATGTCATATTTTAATAAAAATCTGATGGGACAACTCTTTATCTGTAATAGAGTAAGGTGGAGCACAATATTTATTATTTATTTTACATTTCTATATAAACATTACAGACAAAATCTAATACGTTTACACAGAGATAATTGATTGAATATATCTACTGTCAGCTCTGCGAAATACAGCAGGCGTGGATGCAAAGAAGAAAGAATATAAATAATTATGTTACATGACATTTGCAGTAGTAATTAATATCCGAAGCACATTTTACAAAATTGTCCGTTTGACTCGAAAGTCTGACGCGTTACATTGAATTGAATTGAAAGTTATCGACGTTGCGCAAATAAAAATTACCGATTTTAGTGAAATTTATGTGTATCACAATTCTTTGAAATGTTTGCATAAAACGTTTTCCTATGTTTAATAATTGAAATATTTAGAAAATTACGATTTACACCAATGAAAATGTTTCCAAACTAATCAACTTTCTTTTGGCAAAAATAATATAGTATTATTAAACAGAATGTTACCTTGTCTTCGCTCGGTGGCCTCTCTTTGGAATTTACAGTGTTCGCCGGACTGGTCTCCGATGAACTTGCCGCTGTGTGATCATATACAATAATTATCATCATCATCATCGTGCCCATTTCCCAATTTTATTTGAGGTCGGCGCAATATGTTTTCCTCTTTCACACTTCCCTATCAGCCGTCATCTTTACACTCTCTTATCTTTCATATCGTCTGTAACACAATCAATCCATCTTTTCTTTGGTCGTCCTCATCCCCTTCGTCTACCCATCACATTCATATCCATCATTCTTCTCGTTACATGCGATTCCTCTCGCCTCATCACATGCCCATATTACGACATTCGGTTCCCTTTCAACTTTTCTATCATTTTTGCCACTTTCACACTTCCTCTAAAGAATGACACATGAAAATGATTTATAAGCTCAGCAGAGGTACAGAGGGACAGCTCTGGGGTGTGTATACATGTTATGTATAGAAACCTCTATACTACATACAGCTGTGTGTATGTCCATAGAGACCACTCACTATCAGATACCTTATCCAGTTCGTCGGATATCTGTGCATAAATAGAGTAAGAGAAAACGGTTACACCTCTTTTTTTCCTCTGTCAACAGATTTACAACACAATACAATATTCTTTATCGTGCAGATTTATTTTTTATCTTTATTTTTGTTCTATTTGATGTTGATGTGGGCTTTTTCATATGTATTTTTATATCATTACAATAGCACTGTTTTGTTTAGATGAACAGTAGTTACCTGAATGCGGTTGACTAGAGGGTTTGCCGTCGTGCGCGGCGGTGGAGGGCGCTGCCGTCGGGTCGCCCCCCTCCAGCCCGTCGGGGGCGGCGGGGGGCGCGGCGGACGCGGGGGGCGTCGGTGGCGTCAGCTGCACGTTTGATAGACGCTTCTAGAAAAACAATGACACAATGAAGAGGACAGAACTCGCTCTTTCTACCGTCGTCACGTTGGTAGTACTTCTACAAAGATGAATTATGATTGTCTTTTTTGTATTTGCCGTAAAATATAATTGGAATAACTTGGCAGAGGACACTTGCTTGTTCCACATAACGATTTTTACTTGCAAATATCTAAGTAAGGTGACACCTTAAAGGAAGACGGGGGTTAGAACGAGCGTCGAAACTAACTCCACGATACTATTCTAGATCCCAACAAAGAGCCCCCCACTAATTTACCCGGGAGCTTGAGAGCCAGTTCTTTATTTCTTTTTCTTCTTTCTTTCTTGGCCGGCAACGCATCAGTGATGCCTTTGGTGATATTGGCCCATGATCGTCCATGCCACCCGCGACACAGGTGAAAACCTACTGCGGTGGTATGATTCCCTCAGTCCTCACCAGGTTGTCCTCCTGTAGCCGCAGCCAGCGTCGGTCCTCCTCGCTTTGCTGCTGCTGGCGCGCCAGCTCGGCCAGCAGCCGCCTCTCCACCACCGCCTCCGTGTCCACACCCATGCCGCCCATGCCACCCAGCTCTCCACCCTATACCCATGGACATAGAGCTCAAGTTACAATGACCACTGACAATAACGTTGAATATAGCGCGTCGGATAAATGTGAAAACGTGTCTTTTAATCAACATTAGTAGATACCTGGCATGTTCCACTAGCTAAAAGCTTTTCTGATGAGACTGACAGATCAGTGTTTTTATATTAACATTGACTTTGATCCGCCATTTTTACATATTATCTTCAAATTGTTGTATGGGAAAAGTGGAAAATCGACTTTATCAATGAACTAAATGTGCCTAATTCACTAACGACCCAAGTCAGAGTCGCTAACGGTTACTTAAATCGCTACTTAGTACAGAATTTGTATGGTGATTCTTTACTAAGGAGCGATTTAAGTAGCCGATTTAAGTAGCCGTTAGTGACTCTGAGTTGGGGCGTTAGTGGTCACAAACCACCTCGGATTATTGCCTTTCAAATTAAACCATTTTGAGGCATATCGGTTGGATGGTTTCAGAGTCTATAAAGGACATCCATGCAAACATTTTTTGTTTTATATATCTATATAGATAAACATTAAAAAATCAGAGCATCACATTTATCTTATACTCGGTAAGTCGGGCAAAATATGACAGGTAAAACAATACAAATACTGCTGCAAATATCACATAAGATAACATCTTGCCCTATCCAGTAAACGGATATATTAATTCGTGGCCCTATCTCATTTCTAAGAGTTTATTAAAATATAACTTGTTTTCACATTTATCCGTCAAACTATACACAGTACAAGTAAAGCGCGAATGACTTGTTCAAAATTGTACTCGTCCGATCATAACGTGGGAAAATCCTAATAATATTATACCTAAATGTGAAAATTTGTGAAGATGTTTGGATCTTTGTTCCTCAATCACGCCACAACTATTTAACCGATTTCGCTGAAATTTGGAATGGAGATAGCCTATACCCTGGATTACCACACAGGCTACTTTTTATCCCGAAATAGTTCAGGGTTCCCGCGGGATTTGTAAAAATCGATATACACGCGCGCGAAGCCGTAGGAAAAAGCTATAGTTTCGTTTTCGAATTCAATTATCGACACGTCATTCACGCTTAAATTAATCACAGTATAACAAACTTTTAGTAATATTTTTTAAACATTACATTATAATATGCTTGACAATTTCACTAAATAAGTCTTGGATAAATACGTTCACTCTCACTTCTAAAAGAAAATCTAGTAAAGTCACGAAGTTCTATTCGAGTTCGAAATTCAATTATTTTTCAACTTTTCTACTACTCGAACTCAACTTTGAAAGTCAACTTTGAATTAAATTAGTTTGTTATACTGGGTTTGCGACTTTACATTTAGAACTAACCTTGTACTACAAGGCTTGTAGTTAGTACCAATTTTGTATTTAAATTTTGTACAAAGTGATAAGGGTTTTTAGTAAATCATGGACAAATTTGTTAATTAGGACAATGACCGATAAATACCAAAATTATAAATTCTGTTCAATGACCGAATACAAAGTTAGTTCCATTTAATAAAAATCACATGTGAAAAGTGACTAAATACATTTCCGTAATTAAATACCTTTTAAAAATTATGTTCAAAAATGGATGACTTTAATTTTAATAATATATAAAAACATATCTAAGCGAAGCTTGAAACAAAAAAAATGAAAAATAAACTACTTAGCAAAGGGCGATTCCTCAAAGCTCGTAAAGCAAATAACGATTCACATGTGATTCGAAATAATAAACAAAAAAACAGTTAAAATAAAAAAAATATATCAAAAAACCAATTCTACCGGAGAAACCCAACGGTCACACAAAAAGTCTGGAAAAAGAAAACATGGGATAAATCACAAATACCGAGGAGGGGATATTATGGGCATTTGTATCGTTTTTTTATTATAAATATATACATGTTACCAACAAACCAAAAATGACTATTTATAACTTCATTAGTTTCACCTGTCAACTTAAAATTAACCATTTTAAATAACGTTGTATAAATATTTCGTCCACATACATTTACCCAATTAAACCACATCAAAATCACAACAATTGGAGTTTAGTTAGGTTAGTAATTACTTAACGATGATAGCTTATTATTGATGTTTGATGAATGTTCATAATGATGACAAATAAATGATAATGATATGAAGTATATTAAATTTGATTATGGTAACCATTATTTAATTATGATCATCATTTTATAATATCCATTATCTTTGATTATGGTGACCACCATAATCAAACATAATAGACATAGAATATCATAGAGTTTGATGACCATTATACATACATAATTGATTTATTAATATTTGATAGTAATGACAATGTTTCGACGTATATTTGATAAGGTCAACTATATCGATTATTATAAGCATTCATTTATAAGATTCATTTATAAATGAATGATGACCAAAATATGACTGTGGTAATGAATATTTGATCATTACGACCATTGTTTTAATGATGATGACCAATGTTACGATGTTGTATGGCAATTGGCAAGTGAAGTGAATACAAAAATATATGGACGAAATAAGGCCCATTAAACACATCATAGTTAAAGAATCGTCGACGTTTCGTCTCCCCGTGGATGCTGTCATCATAACGACGCCACAAAACACATCGGCAGCAACCGGCATGCGAACGCAACGAATCTACTCATACACTACGCTATCGTGATATCATTCAAGTATACTACAAAAAAAATTTTGAACAAAAAAATGCCAATGAACATGCTTCTGTGCACATAATACTTTATACATAATAGTTTTATATATATGTGTATGCAGCGTGCGTTCGAATCACCTGGGCTGGGGGAGCCACCAGCGGTGAGCACTCCTGCCGCGAGGAGTATACGGCGTCCATCGAACACGCCGATACGAACACGGGACGGGGGCTGGAGGGTGCGAGGGGTGCGGGGGGAGCGAGGGGTGCGGGGGGAGCGAGAGGTGCAGGGGTGGCCGACTGGCTGGCTTGCGAGGACGACACCTGCGCGCGGTACAACATAGGCTGCGCGAACGACATGGGGGGACCGGCCGAGCGGTACTGTTGTTTCATCATGCCCGGCTTGGGGGCACATACCCCCTGCACGACCCCCACGGGGACCGCGTACGAGGTGGGATGGGAGGGCATCACCACTGGTCGGTACTGGCTTTTAGCCGCCACCGCAACGCAGCTCTTAACATTATCACCGCCGAAGTCGTATATCTCCTCGACTAGGGGCGGGTCGGGTTGCTGTCGCATCTTATTGACGACGCTCGCTGCGAGTTGGGCGTTTAGTTGCCCTTGGACTGAGAACTGTCCAACGTCGCGGTCGCGGCGCACGCGGGGGGGTGGGGAGGCGGGGACGGAGTGCTGGCGGGGGAAGGGGGCGGCGCGCGGGTTGCGCTCCAGCGAGCCGACGCGCACGGGCCCACGTTCAGCCGTTGACAGGCGAGGGGCGCGCTCGAGCGAGCGGACACGACTCGCATAGGGCGGATCTGGGATGGGAGGTTCAGGGGTATTAACGGTCGGGGGAACGTTCTGGCAGAGGTTGTCGCAGCTGCCGATCGCATCTACAACTCCAGTGTGGGTGTCTGTCGGTTCAGGGACGATAGGATCGAGCCGGTGCAGGGATGCGGCGGGGATGGGGGCGGTGTGGAGGACCGCGGGCGTCTCCGGAGCGAAGTCGACGGCGACGGTGTTGAATACCGAGGCGGGCGTGGTGTAAGCCTGCGGGTCGAGCGCGCGCGCCTGGTTCTCGCGTAGTAGATGCGCCAACACCTGCGCGTTCTGCGCCACTATGTACGTCTGCGGGGCGCCCGTCGCCCCCGACGCGTTCACTGGACCGGTCGCACTCGCTGTGCCTTCTACGCCTGTTTCGAGAATAGATGTCATTGAAATCATTTTTACAGACAATATAGACGGTGTAGTTACAAATCAAATTTAAAGGTACAAGTGTATCTATATAAACTTTTTTGCAACGCCAATATTGTTACAGCTATAGTGTGATTTTATTAATAAGGAATAGTTAGATTATAGAATACCAGCGATTCTAGTCTAGAAGACTATTCTCTGTTGTATACTCAAAATATCTTCTTCAAAAGGAGAGTTAACTTTTTCTTTACTTTAAATTTTTCTTCAAGGCCAGCAACGCACTTGAAGCTGCCCATGTCTATAAGCGACCGTGACTTACAACCAGGTAGTCCGTAAGTCTGTTTGCCTCTTACAAAACAAGGGGCGAAGTACCTCCGAGGTTGGTAGCGGGGCGCTCCGGCTTGGGCGGTGGTTCGTCGCCCCACGAGGCGGCCGCCACGCGTCTGTTCTCCCGTCGCATCGTGTCCCACGCGGTGCTGCGCTCTTCTTGAAGTATTTCACTGGAATATTCGATATACATTTATTGCACCTTAATAACATAAAGGTCACAAAAGGACTTTATGCTAAAAGCATACTCTGCCAGTTATCTTATATTTAATAACCTTCAATTATCAGTTCTTTTTTATTGTTGGAAAAGGAAATTCTTTAATTTTTATTCCATTGAACAGAAACTGCAGATACGAAGGTTTCTTAATGAAATTATTTATTCATTGCCAAATTAGAATTCGACATGTTTTTTTTTACTTTTCTCGTACTTAGCTGATACGAGGGGGCAAATTGTATGAAGATGTACAATAATTAGATATAAGATACACCGGGAGAGTCACTCTCCGTGTTTCCTACACTACGCTCATGCTAAACCCACCCGTATTGCAACGATCAATAGAGTATAAACTAGCGTGCACTCACTGCAAGGTTTCCTTCAGTGCATGCGCGGCGGGTCGCTGGCTCGGCTCGTACGCCCAGCAGCGCGACATGACGGAGTAGAGGCGGGGGGGACAGCGCGGGGGGAGGGCGAGCCGCTCTCCGTTCTCTAGCTTCCCGATGACGTCATTGTTCTTCACGCCACTGAACGGCTTCACGCCCAGCATTAGGATCTCCCACATGCATACGCCTGGGGATAAGAAGTTATTAAGAAATGTGTGATAACGTGTACATTACGCGTATAAAATGAGAAGACGTGTTGTCCGTACGAAGTCTTTATTAGTACTCCCTTAATACATTCATTAACCTAACTTATATTAAGGGGTCTTAGCTACACACTACAAATGGATGGAATAATATAATATGATAAGTTGATGCCCCTGCGTTTTCATGCGTTATTTTACACGTGGATAGCAGAATTACAATCGCTTAACATGTAATGGCATTAACAATGCCACGCCCCTTTTAGCACGCTATTGGACACAACTGCGTATGTCATTTGTAACTCGTTACAGATAGTCGTGACAGGGACATGACGGTATAGTATTACAAGAATATTACAAGAAAAACGTCATATTAATTTTATTGATTAAGAAACTGGATGGTATTTAGCGATCCGGGTTTCCATCCAATCCAGCAATCCGGGGAAGCCAAATTTCTGTATCGACGTTCTGAAGGCGGGGAGACAAGAAAATGCAAATTTTACATAATATAAATGAAAAGAGAAGAAATATAGGGTACATAACTGAAATCGAACTGTAGGCATTTATTACAACTACAAATCTATAGAAATGTATGTGAAATCTCACCGAACATCCAAACATCAGAGGCTGAGGTAAACCTTCTAAAATTGATGGACTCGGGAGCCATCCACTTAATGGGTAGCTTGCCCCGAGACGCCTTGTAGTACGACTTGTCTTCCACCATCTTCGATAGGCCAAAATCTGCCAACTGTAAAATGCAAAAAACGATAGCAATTAATATTTTTCAATTACCGGCTCGAAGGACCAAAAATTCATAGTCAATTGATGCAAATGTAAACTACTTCGTGCACGTCAATAAGGCTCCCAGACGACAAGATTTGTTTTTCAACATGTTCTATAACCATCGTCATATTCGAGTAAATTTACACAAAACCTATATGAATTATACCTACACTAAAACTTGCTTATTTATCACTAATTCACAATTAATTTTTTATCACTAATTCACAGTTAATTTAATCGCTTTTAGTAAATAATCACCATACTAATTTTGTATTAAGGAGCGATTTAAGTAACCGTTAGTGACTTTGAGTTGGGGCGTTAGACGTATAAAAGTAGTATAAGCGTCAACGTGCGCGACGTACCTTAACGCACGTGGGCGTAGACACGAGCACGTTCCGCGCCGCAATGTCTCTGTGCACGAACTTCTTGCTCTCCAGGTAGCTGAGCGCCGTCGACAGCTGGTAGATGTACAGCACTAGCGTACACGTCTCTAGCCTGATGGGAAACAGGAGGTTAATGATGGACACACAATACGGGAACGGTCTTTCGTATTGGAGGTCGTTCGCTGGATTGTATCACCCAGTTTAATATTAAAGCACCATTCGATGGACAGAGCAGGTCAAGGCAAGCTACTAGAGTGCAGCAATTCGTGAGGAATAGTGACGAATCATGCCACATAACGTTCAAATAACGTTTTAAACATGTGAAATGTTTTTACGTAAGAATCATGATTCGATCCACATCGGTCCTAATGCACAGAATTGGAAATAGCGAATAAACTTTTAGAACAAACTGGAGATCACTTAGGTGTATATGTGAGTATATGGTGTGAAGACTGACCTGTGTGCATTCTGCTGCAGATAGGCCCTCATCTCGCCCAGTGTTGCCAACTCCATGACGATCCATATGGGCGGCGTACTGCACACTCCCACCAGCCCGATGATGTGCGGGTGGGAGAACTGCTGCATTATGTCTGGAAAGATATACTTCACTATAGTATGTGGTTTTAAAATTTACTGTTAGAGTAGAGCCAAGGTTATCTATTGTGGAGTTGAAAACCAAACCAAACCTAGTCAAACAAAACACTGTCTAACCGCTACGTGTATAGTTTGCCGGATAAATATGAATGCAAAAAAAATCAGACTGGGCAATACTCATATCTGAAGGAGAGGAAGTCGAGGCAAAATATGACAGGTATACAAATACTACTGCAACTGTCTTGTAACATGTGCCTCATTGCGCAACAAATTACTCTATTACAGATAAGAGTGTTACAATATCTGATTTCTAAGAGTTTATATTTATATAATTTGACATGTCTTCACCTTTTTTCGACTCATAATCTCTTATCATAGGAGGCATTGCCTTCCCTACAGTCTATGTCTTTGGCCTTCCCTATCATAGGTATAATACAGTATTGAAATGTTCAGCAAGACTAAAATAAATTAAAAATTATTCTAAGGTATGTAATTTTCTCTACACACCCTCAATACTGTACTAGTACTACTCACAAGCCTCTTCCAGAAACTTCTCAGCAGTGTCAAGGTCAGCGTCTAGCTTGCAGGTCTTCACCGCGACGGGCAGCGCCCCCTCGGTGACGGGGCGCCCCCCCGCGCGCTGCGCCGCCATCTGACGCCGAAGCGACGGGTGGTTCGCGAGCGCTGCCGTTACTTTACATGTACCTGGATAATAATAATAACTTAAAAAATGGTTGTCTCTAAAGTCGGTTTACGGGCGGTAGTTTAACGTGACAAAGTCATGACAAAACATTGATGAAGTAGTGCTCGAATATAATATTATCTCTGGATATTAACTTATAATTAGAAACTTTTATCTTTATACTACAACGCCATATAGAATTCCTGAACTAAACTATTTTTTCACCAAGTTCCTTTCTGACTTAATTGTGTATATAGTTTTGTTCATAGATGGCGCTTTCTCCATTGTTCGCTCGCTCGCGTAACGCGACAGATGAGTCATGCTTTTTCAGGCGTGCGGCCGGCATCGTTTTAACAGACGTTATCCCGTCAAAATGCGGCAGTTTAACGCTGCGACAAATGAAAATCTTGTTTGTACCACACGGCGATACAAAATGAGTTGCGACTTTAGTATGAAACCGAATGCAGCATTTTCGCAACTCACTTCAACACAGCTCAAAAAATACACTCATTTGGCCTCACCCTTACAAGAACAACGTGAACAGTACAATGACTTTAGGAAGTCATTTTAACGCTACGATTAGAGGGAAGTATAGGTAAGTGTGCAACGTAATAAGTGTGTTTCACATAACTTTGCACTTCGCTATTATGTCGGTAGCATTGGTTGGTAGCATAGCATTGATATAACAATAAGAATAATTTTAATACCTTTATGAACATCTCCAAACTGTCCTTCTCCAATGATGCCGGTGAGTTCAATCTGATTACGAACCAATTCGTAATCTCGAACTGCAACAAAATACCAAGGAATTTACTAAAGAATTTAAATAAAAACATGAAAAACAACAACTAAACAGAATATATCTTGTAATCTGGTTGTAACACAAGTCGATACAAGGTAGTGTATGAAATTATTCCAATCGGGCCAATATGCTAAGAGCTCACCTGCCGGCGTGGAGTAATCGGGGTCGTCATCAACTATCTCCGCATAGTCTTCTGAGAGTAGAGTCGCGGTGTTCGCTTCCCATGAACTCGTCTTGCCTTCTGACGAACTACTGCTCATCTCCGCTGAAAAAAATATTAAAGTTAATCCGGCTCGAAGGACCAATGATGAAGGACAAATGACTAATAGCTCTATCAGTCAGTGAAACTGATACTTAACCACCAATAAAGTATTAATTCCGTTATTGTATTGTTGTAAAGCTGATATCATATTTTACGTCACATGACACATGTCACTCTACGTATAAGGTTTTTTTGTTAATACATATATTTCATATTTTAATTATATTATAATCTTATTTTCTGCTCCTTCTATTTTCTAACATTTGATGCAATATTTTTTCAGGTAGATATATTTTATTATGATTTAATTAAGACTATTAATATAATCTAATAAATCACAGTTAAATATGAGTCTAATAATATCACTAAAATCACCTATAAAATTTAATTAAACATATGTAATGCTATTAAGGTTAAGCTTGCAAGTAATTAATTACAATTTAAAATCAGCATTTTTTTAAACACAAAAAACATATTAGAAAAAGCGCAATGAATAGGTAGGTATAAATACAGTTAAAACTATTGTTTTTCGGCTCTATGTTAATATGTTGACAAATACTGACACAGCGTATGCACAGAAATTAAAAAAAAACTTACTTTTACACTGGCAGGTCAGTTGTTTCCAAACGGTAGCTTGTAAATAAAATTTATGATATCAATACACTGACAACTAATATTAGGATCGAGGAAAATTTGATAAGAATCATATAACGACACTTTCTGTCACTGTCACCACATGACAGGCCAATAATATTACCTAATAAAGCCGAGATCACTTTTCTCTTTAAGAATCGAGCAGTTATACAATAGTTGTATAATTGTATACTGCTCGATATACAATAGTGTATATCTGTCACATAAATATCGGCCAGGAATCGAACCCAGGACCCCTCGCTTCGCAGGCAGTGTCACTACCAACTAGGCTACAGGTCGTCGAAGTATCTGTTATATGCGTAGTTTCGTATATAAGATGCATAACTCACTCGTTCTATTCCACAACGAGGTCTGAGAGTCCGTCACCAGCCTGCAGTAGCCGTCCACCAGGTCAGCCAAGCTCTCTGCAGCCTGCGACAAAATGAAACACTTCTAAATACGGATGTGACGTCATCTTTGTGGCATATAAGGTGCTATGGTCGCTGACGGTAGTTGGAAAACGTTGCTAATAGCAAGATTAAAGTTGTCTTTACTTATTTCAATAACATATAAATCAGCAGATGAGCCCTCAGTAATTAGGTCGAGACATCAGTAACACCAAAGTCATTACCGTTGCGTTGCCGGCTAACAAAAAGCACAGAAGAACAGCCTCTCAAGCCCCCAGCCGGAAAACGACCAATCCTTCCTCGACTGACTCGAGAAAGCAAGTGGTGGTTTCTGTCAACTCTTACGACTTCCTTGTCTGCCAGCATAGCACTGGGTAGCTTAGAAAACTGACCATTCTAAACCATTCCAAAAGGCCACATTAAGCAGTCGGTCCCGACTCTTATCCTTAGGTCCCAACCCAGTCACTAATAATTACCTAAATCGCTCCTTAGTAAAGAATCGCCATACAAATTCTGTACTAAGGAGCGATTTAAATAACCGTTAGTGTTTCGTGAGTTGGGGCGTTAGACAGAAATCGCTAAGGATAAGGTTAGGTGTTAGGAGTGTTAGAACGGGACAACAATACTGACGTCAACACTGCTGCACGTGATGGTGAGCGTCTCCGAAGCACCCTTCACCCGCAGCTGTAGCGCTGCCTTGCCACACGACCCGCTCTGGAAGTAATTAACACAATTACTTTGTTTATTCTACGAAGTGAAACTTCTTTACCTATGACATTTACATTGTTTTATGTTTCGATCAGTCATGACGGTAAAACATTGCATTTTTTGCTACTATAGTCTCCACAACTTCTATATAAAGTATCACTCCAAAAATTTAACTTAATATTATTTTAACTAATTGCAGTAACTTGTATCATAACATATCGCAAGAACTTTCAATTTGCGATTCTTAAAAAAATATTATTTAAATATAAGCTTGTCCGGCAGTATATTTCCACCATGCAACTCCCATCTCATCTCATGTCATGCCACAACATGTCACAACGTGTCAGTTACCCATTGAAGTATAATGTCATAGAACAGACATCTCGAACAAAATGTGTGTCGCGCCCGGGAGGTTCGATTTTCAAAATTGAGCCCCGGTTCTTTCAAAATGGAACGAATCCATTGAAGATTGAAGCCACGTGGCGCCAATGCATTGGGACATACATGGTGTTAGCGGTGTCGGTTCTATACGCTAGTAATAATACTTCAATGCAGTTACCTGCGTCTGCGAGGTCTGCGTGCAGCCGGAGCGCAGCGTCTGAACCGCCACGATGTCGCTGAACGACGCGATCTTCGTGTAGGTGGGCGGCTCGCCCGCCTTGTGCGACACGTACGATATATCTGCGGACGGACAAACATTTTAGTATAGCCATAATAAAATTTAGCTATACCTAATTTTTGAAGTGAAAACTTCTTTACACTTGGCCAGCATGGTAGACTATATGGCCTGTATCCCTTACTTGTGAGAGGAGATCCAAGCACAAGATCCAAGCCCAGCAGTGAGACAGTTATGGATGACTTTTCTCAGCATATATGTCAAAAATGTTCGGGCATTTCTTTGTACCCTCCAGTCTATAAAATATCTCTAAGAATCGCGTTTTCGGCGCCTTAAAAGTACGCCGTGTACAGAGGCTCTCACATACCGATGTCAGGTCCGATGGCGAGCTCGACGGGGATGGCGAACCCCGAGCCGAGCGCGCCCGTGAACGTCTCGCGGTCGTACCCGTAGTGCGTGTGCATCGTCTCCAAGTAGCGGAGCATGCACTCCGTCTCGCTCAGGTTCGCCACCTGGGGTTGGGAAATTAACTTGGGTGTACACTACACATAATATTTATGTTTTCAAAAAAAAAAAAAAAATATCAATGAATCGCCAAATTTCCAATTAGTTCATTCATTCATTCATAATAATATAAATGTGAAAGATTGCGAGGACTTATGGATTTTTGTTATTCTTACTTTTTCATGAAATTTTGCAAACAGGTCTGGAATCATGGAATGGCTTATCAGGTACTTATTATACCGGAAAACACGGGCAAAGTTGCGGGCAGAGTGCTAAATATATTATAAATGTCAAGTGCCTGAAACGTACGTTCAGAGAGCGCGCACACACACACACACACACACACACACAGAGAGAGAGAGAGAGAGAGAGAGAGAGAGAGCGAGAGAGACAGACAACACACACACACTTTCGTTCGGTCGTTCGTTCTTTTTGTAGCTTAAGAGGGGCGTAGACATAGTGATACCTTCTTGAACTGTTGCTGTATGGCCTTCTTGAGGACCTTGGGCTTGATGGCGTCCAGCACCGACTTGGGCAGGAACTTGTGCAGCCCAAACTCCTTCTCCAAGTATTCCATGTTGGATTTCTTGTCCAGTGATATTTGCATATCCTTGCAGAAATACCTGACAATGTTAAATGCTTACGTTAGTGTACATTTATCATCGGGTATTCACGATTTAGCCGTGATAGCCTAGTGGTTTGAACGTTGGTCTCCCGAACGCGGGGGCCCGAATCCATATCCTGGCACGCACCTTTAATTTTCAAACATTATGTGCACCTCTCACATTGTGAAAGGAGACCGTGAGCCCAGCAGTGGGAAAATTATGGGTTGTTGCTTTACTTTGGTTTTATTCACGGTTATTTTATTTATTCATACAGGTCCTTTGGAATAAAAGATTTTGAAAAACTTGTGGTTATGAAAATAACCTAAAATATAGGTATTTATATTCATTTAAACTTGCAGCTTATAACAGTGATCAAGATCAATTAAAATAGCACAAACACAAAAATAGCTCATATGATTAGATGTTAAAATGAGAATTTTAGTTACCTCATTATACTTTATAGTGTATGAAAATAATATTTTCACTAACCTTATCTCTAAACAACATATTTGTATCGCCAAATCCTGGTCAACCATGGGATGATTGGCGTTGAGGTAGTCATGTCGCACCTGAAATCAAAGACATAGTTGAGGCATTAAAGAACAAAATATCAAATGAGAATGTGTGTCATTGGGCAACCTATCACAACAAGATACAAAACTAAAAGTAAAAGAAAAGGGAGAATTGTAATAAAATGCATACTTCACCAAGCTCCAATTCAAGTGTAGTTACTTACATTCTGGTCGAATCCTGGTCGGTCCTGGGTGTTCTCAAAATTTTTGTATAAAACAGTACGTGACCATGTTTGTTTATAAAAGTGGTTATTTATTTGCCTTCGCTAACCGAAAAATTCTGATTTGCATGGGCAAAAAAGTACCCAGCTTGGGTACGACCATGGTTCCACCCTTACTAAAACTATAGTAACTGAACTGACCTGATCGTAATAATAATGGAAGGTGACCCGGTCAGCCTCGCACAGGCCGCGCAGGTTGGCCGGGAGATACCTCACGCGCAGCTCCAGTCGCCACTCGCTGGCCGGCCATCTAGAAAGCACCTCCGACACCGGGGTGTCTTGGTGTATCCAGCGAATCTGGGGACAGGACAGGAGACATCACATACATTGTATCAGGAGTAAATCTTGTTGCAATAAAGAGTGTGGAGACAGATTAACGTCTTGTGTCAGGTATAATAATCATAATCATTTATTTGCTGTAAATGTGGTAGTACAAAGGTGGTATTTTAATATAATATAATTTTCACACATTTAGCTTGTCCAAGCATGCAAATATTTAAAGTGTATTGTATTGCGTATTGTATTATAATTTTAAATATTGTTGCAATAAAGATAATTGTATTACTTTGATAAATACGGTGTACACAATGTGCCTAAAATGGCTGGTCCGATTTGAATGAAATTGATTGCGTTCATTCAGAATTGTTTGACAGAGAGAATATGTTTGGCGGACAGTTTGTTTGCTGCTTTACGAGTACATACAGTTGGTAGGTACTATAAGTTCACTTTACACAAATAAAGGATTACACACTGGTGATTTATGATCTTTGCTGTACAAAGAATGATGTAAGGTCAGGTCTCTTAACATTTTATCTATACAACACTGACTACCTACCTACTCACGCCCAAACATCCGTAGTTTTTCACATAAAAATACGATTCTAAACAAGAGTCCTAAATCTGCACGCTCAAAAACAAAACGCGCATCAAATCTCGCAATTTCTGTCAAAACTAAACAAACTACATCGCGATAAAACTGCTGTTAGATTCCAATATAAACTACTCCAACATCAAAGGCTTAAATTTTAAACAGCAGCATTACGAATGACTCACAAAATGTTGGAGGGAGTCCGTAGTTTCCGCACAATTGTACGTCTTCTTAGAGCAGGACCGATTCCCTGAATGTTTAATAGATGACCTTAGCACCGGCACAAAAGACGCCATTACAATCGTCGTATAGCTAAATCGTCCAGTAATCATTTGAATGAGTGAACTCTTGTTCTGAATCGGAGATTTTTCCATTATTTATGTCCGGTGTGTAATAAATTTTGAAAGGCGCAAGTTACGAAATGGAAGTTAGAATTGCTTGTGAATACAAATACCTTCTGACTTAAGAATTGCCACTGAGCATTTCTATTTCTCTTTGGCTTTTCAAAAATTGCATTTTTAAGAATAAAACAAGTAAATGTTTGCAGCGATTTTGTAGTTGGCATTGCTCTAGTAGGTATGTGGATCATTCAAAATATTTTCAGAAGACGTTAAAACTTAAAATCGTTTTCTTTACTACGAATTTCACTTCTAAGCATCTAACCGCTTCTATTTTCTAAACGCTTCTTATTCTCCATAGCACTAGCACTAACATCATCTAAACAAAACAATTCTTATTCATACATTTCCAATGGTAAGCAGCTTCGCCCGCAGCCCATGGCATGAGTATACGCCCTGCACCAGTGTCCAACCCGTTGGCATATCTATAGTACCAACATC